>CABEEJ010005433.1:0-19536 GCA_901482245.1 Timema douglasi | reverse complement strand
CCCCCCCCCCTGTTACGTAACTTTTCTCACCAAGAATGAATGCCACTATTTCAAAGGTAAATTCTGGGATGCAAAGAAGGGTTTCTGAGTTAATACTTCTTAAAATCAATTTTAAATCCTGAATATAAATTATTTAAGAAAGTATTATTATTTATTATTTATGGATACCTACCTACACACACAAACAGATAAGACAGACAAGAACAGACATAAAGACGTTGAGCTCAAATTCCTCAGGTTCACAAGGAAAAACCTCTGCTATATTTATGTTATGAATATCAGTTTTGCGATATAAGTAAGAGAAAGACGCCGTGGCACTATAATATGCTGACAAGGATGACCCTTTTTTTTATAGTAGTGCTACAAGATGATGTTAAAGTGCCCACATCAGATTCTTGACTCTGGGAGAAGACATCTATCTTAATATTGTGCACTTTTTTTATAGTAGTATTATCATCATATAGATAGCTATTTAAAGAATTCTAGGTATACAACTTTTCTAAATTATTATTGGATTAATCTACAACTTTACTTTAACAAACTTATCAGTACCTAGCCTCATGTTTCGTTTCAACATCGATCCTCGATCCTGGCTTCCCTCTTGAAAAAAGACTAGATGGCCAATGAAGCAGAGATTGGGGCTCGAATACCGGTCGGGTATAATCAAAGGGTTTTTTCCTAAATGGTTTTATAATTTATCTCCACGTTAATGATGGTAAATTACCTTCAGAATTCTACCTTCCTCATTGCTACTCGATTAGATAAATATAATAAAAAATAATTAGAATGATTACAATTTGACTATGTCACTCTACAAAATGTATATTAAAAAAGGTGGAATTTTAAAGAAAATTTACCAGCATTTGCATAGAGGGTGAGTGGGGAACCGTTTAGGAAAGCATCCCTCGGTAGACCTGACTGGTATTTGAACCCCAACATTGGCCGTCTAGTTTACTGAGAGAATGACAATTTAGACAATGCAGCCACCATCGCGTATGTATAAAAGTTGCATTTCTATACATATACTTTAGATTTATCAGAAGGAAAAAAGGTACAGCACTAAATACACCTACCTTTTGTGGATAATTAATGGTATTTGAAGCTTTACTTTTAATATTATGCTGCTAGCACGAAGGAATAACACTATTGATGGACTCCTCAAACTTGCCTTGAGATAAACTCTGTATTATTGCTTCTTTCCATGTCACTACAACATCTTTGGAAGACTCTTCCCCTATTTTTTCTGGATATTGCTTTTAATACACAAGCAATGGACACGTCTCTTCTTCTTTGATGAATTTTTGTTTTTGTACAAAAACAATTGATCATTCACAGCCTATATAAAAGAATGTGCGGTAGGAATATAAATTATACCCAAACTCAACCATACTTATAAATTAAGGCAGCTTTGACTGACAGCTGTTATCCAACTAAAAGCACGTGATGGGGTCAGTAGATTGGAAAATTCTAAGCAAGTGCCATGAGTATAAACATTTCACTGTCATTAGCATGAAAATATGTGTTTTCGAATGTGCTTGGAGTTCCTAGTCTCGGGCAGACAATGCCACCTAAGCACATTCAAAATATTGATAAACAAAAAGTAGGTGCTAAACTTACATTTTAAACGCCAAATATATTCGGAAGTTATCAATAAGTATGTTTATCAAAGGTGAAAACATGAACAATAATATTGTTTATCAACATTAGAATTTCAGTATAAGATCTGTGTTACGTAACACTTTGATGTACCCCAACCTACCCCCATGCAACAGCATGTAGACATTAGAGAACCTCCCCCCCTCCGCCTCAAAGCGTTACGTGGTTTATGAACGACCCCTTAGCACATTTGGGCAGCCCCTGGTCAAAGGTACATTAGTACTGGATAATCTTTCCACCGCCAGGCTACGAATGATGTAGCCCGAACGTGCAATATTATTATATACTCCTTAAAGTTTTGACAGTAATTATTCTCAGAGGGTATATATCATTTAACATTTTTTGTCTGCCCCTCCCCTTGTTTAAATGTTTATAATTTGTTTATCTCAGGTTTAGAAAGTGTTGGTTTTGTTCTAAGTTGTTCTGTTGATGAGTTTTTATTTTTTTATTTATCAATTAACCTGCTGTCTAAATAGTAAATATTTAGGCCCAAGGTTTGGCTATCTATTATTAGGTGCAACGATGTAGCTTAGTGACTAAATCATGTTTTCATAATAGTTTACATCCATATAAATTATGCGTAAATTATCTTAATTAAAATGTCTAGTGGGAGGTCTAGTTTCTTTCTTCCGCCGACTGTTGGCAGCAGCGCTGTTAAGCGGCGGCGAGTCACAGTGATGCATCTATTCGCAGCTCACCTACCCGTCAGCCATATTGGTTCGCCCCGAGAATTAAGTCCGGCTGCCAAAATCAACTCTTCTAACGGCCACCAGAGCACTCTCGCAGCTGAGTAGAAAGATCTGGATCGGTTTATACAATCTAATATAGTTCTTAGAGGATAAAACGGGTACAGAGGTCAAGGGCAGTCATCGTCAAAGAGTGGTGTGATCAAACAATATTTATTCTAAGGCTAGAGCGCTGGTGTTTCTTTTGGAATAAGATGTATGAAATAAAGTGCAATAAACAATATAATAATATGTAATTAAATAATTGTCGGCCCTGCACGCAATCGAGTCCCCCTTTACCCCCCAATTCTGTTTTAACCCTGAGATTCCTTTGTTTTCTGTGTGTCACTGTTTTATTTTTATTTTATAATGGCCATTCAGGCCTATATGGGCGATGCGGATTTTTTTCGTTTTTTAATTTCCCCTCCCTTATACTTAGGCGCTTGTATTTTTTAGCTCATTAGAGTGCCAATTTAAATCTATGTAAAGTCCTTTAACAGTCTGGCCAACTAACATACGTGAGTCTCGTGGGTCTAATGCGTTTTTTTTTGTGTATGTAGCATTTATATGTATTTGGTGTTTTAGTAAAATTATACTTACTAACAAAACAAACAAACTCATAAAATTGAAGATTGTGAAGTTGTAAAATAATATATTGTTTATCACTCATTTCTCAAATGAATCGATCATATTAAGCTAAGAACATTTAAAAAATCTAAATATGATCAATTTTCGAATATTTGTGGTTAATTTGTGTACAGGGTATAATAATGTTTAGTAACTATTCATTAGATAAAGAACAACTTTGAATTCACATTGAACTATCAATAATATAATATAGTTTTTTTTTAACTAAGAATATTAAAATTTAACAGTAGTAAATTTAATAGATATTATATGGTTACTTATACGTCATGTATGGTATATAGGTTACTACACACTTTATTAACAAAAGGAACATGACTTACAAACTAGCTTAGCAGAATACACGCCCACTTCGTTGACCGAACGGTCTAAGGCGTCCCTTTCACAATCGAACTATATACTGTCAATGGTATGGAGATTGAGGTTTGATTTCCAGTTAGGTATGCTTAATAATTTTTTCCTTAATGGCTTTTACCTTTCCCTTCACGTAAATATGAGTACACTTCCTATAAATTCTACCTTCCTCATCCCTAGCACATTATCCTAGTTAGTCCATGTGCGTATGACCTGAACGTGGCGATAAAATAAAGTTGTACATGGCTATAAATTTAAAAAAATACCCATCCCTCGATTTTTGGAGTTTTAGGATGGAAGACAATCGAAAAGAAATTATATATATAGGCCCTAATAAATAAGCTATAATAGTACAAAATAAAAAATGTAATACAAAATATAATAATTAATAAAAACTCTTTATTACAAAACTGTAAATCAATGGGTTTTCCTAGTTTTTTCTGAATATAAGATTTTTACTCTTGCTTCCCTGTGATAAGGAAGTAGTGGTTAAAATCCCAGATGGGTGAATTTATAATTATTTTGGTGGTTTCACACTCTATCTCCACCCATATTCGGGTACATTTTCTATAAAATTGTACCTTTCATGCCTTAAAAATGTTAAAATACTTGGAGAGCTCAAATTTTTAATGGGACGCACTATAAAATAGAATATTAATAACAATTTGATGTGTAGTATTAAATACTAGATACGTAGTCCATAAAGAGATCGTTTAATGGCTGCCGTTTAAACTTGGCAGATGATGGAATAGAGAAACGTCCAAAAGATGTTCTTCTTTTTAAATAACCCAGATAGTAACAGAAGAGATTTATGCGGTCATTTCACGAACCATTAAAATAACAGATCTTAAGATACGCGGTATGAATTCTAGCTCTTTTCATCTGCGAAATAAATTACCCCAAAAAGTGATCTAAGCTTATTCGGGACACATTAAAATACGAGACATAAAGATTTAATTAATTTTATTATTATTTAAAAAAATACATTGCGTCTTACTACCCGTCAGGGCTATACGCTATGTACTGATTACGTTAATGTGCTATATAATAATAATATTAATTAGTATTTAGCACCGCGTCTTACTACCCGTTCGGGTTATACGCTTTAAATACTAATTACTCTAATGGATTAGGAATTGGGAAGGTTGAATTATAGGAAGTGAACCCGCATTTGCGTGGAGGGAGAGTGGAAAACGATTTAGGAAAAAACCCTTCAGTTCACCCGACCGAGATTCGAACCTCGATCTCCCCGTCCTCAGTGGTTGAGCTCAACACGACAAGCGCGTTAGCCAAATACGCCACCAAGGCGGGTTTAATGTGCTAGAGATGAGGAAAGTTGAATTTAGAAGAAGTGTAATAACATTTGCGTGGAAAACCATTTAGGAAAAAAAAACCTCAGTGCACCTGAACCGGATTAGAACCTCAATCATCGGAAGTCTTGTCTATTTCGATAATGACGCCTTAGACCATGCGGGCACTAAAGCGGATTAATTTTGTTAAAATATTCATAATATAGAGATATCATTGGTATGTAAAATTAGATTAGATACTGATAACCATTTATCTATAATTGTAATAAGTGTTTAACTAAACTATTCGTAGGTGCTTTAAATCATCATCATCATCATCATCAACAACAACTGTTCCCAGCCTTTGGTCTAGTTTAGTAAAAATGTCTCCATCTTCCTTATCCTTACACCATTCTTACTCCTATAATTCATTCCATTCTTTTCCTCTCACTTGCACACTTTCTGTTATATTTTCTTATCGTCTCTTTCTTGACTTCCGTTACGGATCTTTTTCCTACATACTTCATTTAAAACATTTTCTTTGTAATCCTCTCTTTTTTCATCCTCATTACATGCCTATACAATCTCAGCCTTGCTTCCTCTACTATCTCATGTACTCCAACATCCTCATTACATGTTCATACAATCTCAGCCTTGCTTCCTCTACTATCTCATGTACTCCAACATCCTCATTACATGACCATACAATCTCAGCCTTGCTTCCTCTACTATCTCTTGTACTCCAACATCTTCATTACATAACCATACAATCACAGCCCCTCTTCCTCTACTATCTCTTGTACTCCAACATCCTCATTACATGTCCATACAATCTCAGCCTTGCTTCCTCTTCTATCTCATGTACTCCAACATCCTCATTACATGACCATACAATCACAGCCCCTCTTCCTCTACTATCTCTTGTACTCCAACATCCTCATTACATGTCCATACAATCTCAGCCCCTCTTCCTCTACTATCTCTTGTACTCCAACATCCTCATTACATGTCCATATAATCTCAGCCTTGCTTCCTCTACTATCTCAAGTACTCCCTTTATCCTAACTCTTTCCCGGATTAAATTCATTCCTTATCTTGTTTCTTCTTTAAATGAGATTTTACCTCTATTTAAAAAAAAAAGGCATTCTTTATCACCTAGGAACTTATAAGCCATCAAATTATTATTTGTATTATTATTATTATTATATACTTATAGGAGACATATGCCCCTCTCATTTGGTTTGGGGAAGAGGTTATCTTTAGAATTTCCCCGCCCCTTCCCTCCCTCCTTGGTACCTCAGGAAACCTCTCTTTATATAAACTTGGTGTGATTCCTAGATACCGCGCATACTGAACCCCCCCCTCCCCCTCCCCAACCAAGCCTATTTATCTTCCCCATTACCTTCTCTAATGTGTAACATTTTACAACAAAGTGTATACGACTACATATTTTACAGATGAGCATCAGACTGTATTAGTTTATAGGGAGTGACTCACCAACCAAGGTCAGTAATAATAGGTATACCTGGATTTTATTACGAATGCATATTTAAATCAACTTTTAGAAGATACAAACTTATTTTATTTTGAGATAAACATTAATGAAATTTTAATAAATCATTAATGTTATAATTGGTATTGATATAAGTTATATCAAAACCTACTTCGGTGGCAGCGTGGTCTAACGCGCTACTCTTGCAGTAGACTAGACTACCGATGAGGGAGAGATCAAGGTTCGAATGTCGGTCGGATGTACTGAAGGTGGTATTCCAAAATGATTTTCCACTTGTCCTCTACGCAAATGTGGGTACATATCCTCTAAATATAACCTCCATAATGCTTAATACCATTAAGGTAATTAGTAATGAAGCATATAACCCAAATGGGTAGTAAGACGTGGTGCTAAATTAATTTATTAAAAGTAACAGCTGTACATCCCACGACTTGACGTATGAATACGTGAAATTATACTTAATATATTTTTCTATCTGTTAGATCTGTCCCTTGGTAATAATATAATTGTGTTTATTAAAGTCTGAAAGACATAACAAGAGGATCATTGTATTTCACATTAAGGTAATAGATTATTTCAATTAATATTTTGTTCTCTTATTTATTGTAAAAATATATATTATGATTAACATATTTTGTAGGTAATTGTGTCTTGAAACATATTTTATAAGCTTGATGGGATTACAAATAAGAGAATCCATGCCATGCATTTGATTTAATGTAATTGAATCTATCTTGCAGAGGTGGAAGTGAGTACAAAGCGTAACCATCATTTCATATATAGCCGATGATGGGGTGTTCTTGGATTGAATCCCAGATGCATACATTTAGTTCTCATCTTCAATTATTGTTCCAGTGCCTTTATAAGAAAATGAGGATACAATTCCTCTCAAATTTACCTTTATAATTAATTCATTATTAGTAATAAATATGGCTGACCTGGTGGTATAGGGGTAGGGTGTCGGACTTCTGTGCTGGGGTCCGGAGCTCAATCCTCGGTCCCGGCGCAGATTTATCTGATTACCAAACCCTTCCTTCACCTCTGACAAGACGTGTATTAATCACAACTTGTGAATGTGGGGAATTCCAGGCCTCCACCGTGGTTCGGATTCCACGTTAAACTGTAGGTCCTCCATTTTATCTCATAATCACCCTACCATTATACATTAGCGTAAGTGCGTATCACCCGAACGGGTAGTAAGACGCGGTGCTAATAATAATAATAATAATAATAATATTTAGCACCGCGTCTTACTACCCTTCCGGGTTATACGCTTTTAAGTACCAATTACGCTAACGGATTAGGAATTGGGAAGGTTGATTTAGAGGAAATGAACCCGCATTTGCGTGGAGAATTATGCTAATTGATTAGGAATTGGGAAGGTTGAATTAGAGGAAGTGAACCCGCATTTGCGGGGAGGGAGAGTGGAAAACTATTTAGGAAAAACCACCCCCAGTTCACCCGACAAAGACTCAAACCTCGATTTTCCCGTCATCGGCAGACGAATCTAACACGAGATTAGCGCGTTAGACTATGCGGCCACCGAAGCGGGTCACGTTATATTATAAATGCAGGAAAGCTTAAGCTACTCAGGCACATACTATATTTAAAATGGCTAGCTAATTAACTGTTAACAACACCCTGATAATAATTGCAGCGCATATTTTCAGATCTTATGAATTGTTTAATTTATACAATGCCTTGTTTCAAAATATGGCTCACGCTAGGAGAAGTAATGTCGAAAGATTCCAACAGGAGTCTTTTACCTTAAGATAGGGATGAAGTGAACGTGATAAAAGGGCAGTTGTTTTGCAGTTTTTATAACAAAACATTTTACTGGATAAAATAAATACATTATTGCTTCTATAGAAACAGTTTAGTTTTCTTCACATAGTGATATCAACAGTTGTTGAATATCTGTCATGGGCATAGGAGAACTAGATGAGAAACCTTTTAAATGGGGATAAAATTTGTCATTAAATTCCAGGACACCCTGACAGATATTCAACAACAGTTGATATCACCATGTGGAGAAGATTTAACTCTATTTTCATATAGCATCAATATTTGATTTATTTTGACAAACATAATTTTTCTATAGAAACTGCACCAATACTGACATTTTTTTCATCATTACCTGCACCCCCACCTTATAAAAACGTTTATTTTGAGTTTTATTAATAGAAGAAAATTAAACATTTGACATTAGCTAGTTTTCAACAACTTTTTAAGCATGTTTGTCGAGCCATGAGACTAGGCTTGATGAAAAAGGTCTTTAGATTTAGCCTTTCTCTTACAAATAGAGTAAGTTTTTGATCTGCTTACAACAAACAATGTTAAGATAATTGAGAAAGAGAGATTTCCTCTTGACCTTGAGATAATAAGATTTGTAGTTTTATTTCTCCTATTTAGCCTATTATTTACATGATAAAGATTGGTTGAAAGTGAAGGGTGAAAGGAAGTATAAGATTAGAGAAAATAGAAAAGATGTTCCAGAAATAACAAAAACCACTATATTTTAAGCCTTGTAGCCGGACAACGATTGCTACTTTCTCGAAAAGGTGGTAAAAAATATTCCTAGTAAAAATTGGTCTCCCTTTTTCATAATCACGAACTTGCAGATGGGGGTTGTATTTTATGTTTGTTCTTGGATTAAGCTAGTTTGTAAGTCGTTCACTTATATAATTAGTTGGTTCAGAAACGACGCAATAAAATATATCCTGTAGTAATATTTGCCCATATTTTGTCGAATGTGATCGTACTCTTGTTTCCAGATTGACTTTCTGCCCTCCGGAGTTCCCGTTTATTGCCTGAGATGGCTGTCGAAGTGATCCATCCTGAATATGTCCTTAAGGTGGAGGAAGTGTGGAGCAACCACTGTCTAACTCACCAAACATTTCTGTCACTATTTAAAGACCCGCTGACAGCTTCTAACCCAACAACAAAGAGAACAGCAATTTCCGACAGGTGATGAGGACAGATTCTGAAAGGATGATCCCGAACAGAATCATTCACCCATGACTTTGCCAGTCAATACTAAATAATTCGTCATGATCTGGACTCGATCCCGAGTCTTTCCTCAGACTCTTACTCCCGTTCATGACCAAGGTTCATCGGAGAGCACGTGATGCGTGTATCGGAGCTAAAGCTGCGATAACCTCAGTATGACCTTGGCCGTTGTCAACAATTAGACTCGCTTTTACAATAACATCAAGTCTTGAATCGACAGGAACATTGGCGTCGAGGGAAGTTAGTCTTTACTGGGAGATCTTCTCTTCATTAAATCTGTTAGTATTTTGTTAAAAAAGGTTTTTAAAAATATAACTAGCTTTAAGGTGAAATTGAAGGTAGCTTGAGTTAAGGTTCGTATATTTACAGTTTTAATAACAAATTACCTTTTTTAATATATGTTGCTTCAGTATTTATATTTATCTTAGTTTTCTGCACATGGTAATATCAACAGTTGTTGAATATCTGTCAAGGGTGTCCTGGGATGTAATGACAACCTTTTCTCTCCATCTAAAAAGTCTCTCATCTGATACCGGTATGCTCATGACAGATATTCAACAACTGTTGATATCATTGCGTGAAGAAAATTACACTATATGTTTCTACTGGAACAATATTTGATTTATTTTAGCCAAACTTATGTTTTGCTATAAAAACTGGAAAAAAAAAACACCTTTTAAAGCTTACCTTACATTCCAACCTTAAGGGATTATGTTAAGGGCTGGTTAATGTTTAATATAAAATCATGTCTAGATTTAATTCAATATAAACGTTTTCTTGTTGGTCCTTGCCCTCAATACTTTGAATTCTTCATGATTCAGGAAGGATCACGTGATCACACCACAAATACAGGAAGCGGTCAAGTATGCCACCTAGAGAAGATGATCCGCTAACTTCTACTCTACCAGGATTGTGGAAATACCCAACCAACAGGGATGCGCCCTTGAAATCTGGCATCCTCTGGTTGGAGGGCAAACGGGAGGACGATGGGGCTGAGGGTCTGTGGAGGGTTCACGATGACCTCTACGACGTGTCCACCTTTGTCGACAAACATCCTGGAGGAGCGGATTGGCTGAAGCTGACGAAGGTACCTTTCACAGCTCCCAGTCAAGAGTGACAAAATATACCCTTTTTTTTAGTTTTAGAACGTTCCTTCCGTTTATTCTGGAAGATTGCCGTCCTACCTTGACGGAACATAGTTTAATACATTCTGATAAGTTACTCCCCAGTGTTATATTGCAAGGACTCGTCCATAAACCACGTAATGCTGTCGAAAAGGGGGCACTAGAATATACATGTTGGAAGGATGGGTATATCACAGTACTCTGTAACACAGATCCTATATTTAAATTATATTGTTGATAAAATAATATTATGGTTCCCTTTTCCAACGTTAGTAAACATAAGTTATTTATAAATAATGCTGAGTAGTATTAAATTTTAGTCTCTCTTTTGTTATCCCAAAAGCTTCCTTATGAAACACTTCCATTCACTCTTGATGTGAAAAGTTACGTAACACATATTGGAGGGGGATTAGGGGCTAGGATAAATGTCTACTTGGTGTTATGGGGGTAGAGGGTCAATAGAGGTATGAAAAAGGCGTTATGTGGCTAGGGGATGACCTTCTCCTCCCCCACCCCCCAAAGGTAATTTTGGCATCTTTCAGGATGAACAGGTTGTACACCTGTTTATTTATTTATTTAATTTCTCACAAGTAATTACCTTGAACTATTACACGGTAGCCCTATCATATACATTATGACTGACTACACGGTAGTGTAACCGAACGAGGTAATCTTCCTACATTTCAAGGTAAATTGAGTGTGTAACCAGCCTATTATTTAGATTATTATTATTATTAGCACCGCGTCTTACTACCCGTCCGGGTTATACGCACTTAAGTTAATGTGTAATGGTAGGGTGATTGTGAGATGAAATGAAGGACCTACAGTTTAACGTGGAATCCGAACCACGGTTGAGGCCTGGCATTCCTCACATTCACAAGATGTCTTGTCAGAGGTGAAGGAAGGGTTTGGTAATCAGATAAATCTTTTACGGGACCGAGGATTGAACCCCGGCCGCCAGCATAGAAGTCTGACACCTTACCCCTAGACTACCAGGCCACCGACTATTGTTTAGAGCTTACCTTGTTGTTTCTACTTTGGTGGAACTGTCAGCTTTCACCATAGATGGAGTATAGATATTTATGTATTTCTATAAAAAATAACAAAGATTGTAATAAGATATTTTAAAATATTTACTTTAAAGCTATTGAATTTTGGATTTCATGCTGGAAATCTTGATGATTTGTGTATTTTTCTATTAGTAAATAAATCGCATTGGTGATCGCACGCACTAATGTGTTACTAGCGTATTATACTGGGTTACCTGTGACTGGGAGATCAGGTTTATAATCCTGGTTGGTGGACTGAGGGTAGTTTTACTTTCTCGCTATCTTACAGGTAGAGAAAGTATTGTGATTGTAAAAATAATCAAACTCGAGATTTTAATGAATATCGACGTTTCATGACCCACCGAATCCGAAAAAGTGGTTTTGGAATTTCCGTCTGTCTGTCAGTTCCTCCAACTAGACCCTAAATTATTTTACCAATCGGGCTAAAACTTTGTATATTGAGTTATTATAGGGTTTACCCGAGGAGTTTTTAGAAATTGATATCTAACCATAAAATTAGGGGTAGTTTACTGTAGGACAAAAAGAGAAAAATTCTATTTTCTCAAAATCGGTTCTAACTACTTTGATTAAATTTTATTTCAAAACATTTATAAATATTCCAAACAAAATGGCTACTCTATATAGTTGGCAGAATGACTTTAAGGGATCCGGTTTGATGCGTAATTTATCATTTTTTTTTATCATATCTCCGAAACTATTTAAGATTTGAAATTACTTTTCATTCCAAATATGTAGCTATATTTATGATACAGATATTTTATTCGAAACGTATTTTTATAAAACGAATTACTTTCAAGCTATACGCCAAAATATATATACGCTAGCTTTTCGAACACTAAAGGTAAAGTATTGCGAAATGTTGATGGATGTCAACGTCTCATGACCCCCTGAACCATAAAAAGTGGTCTTTGCAATGCCGTGTCTGTGTGTCTGTTTAAACTTAAAATTAAGAAAAATCGATTTCCTCAAAATCGGCTCTAACGATTTTGATTAAAATTCGTATCCAGGGTTGATTAATATTATAAATAAACTGGCTATTTTAATTTTCCATGAAAATTAATTTCAGGGTACCTTAAATAAGTGGAAATTTTCGTATCTCCGCAACTATTTAAGATACTAAATAACTAAATACAAACAGTTTCTGAGATATTGGTAAATATATGAATACAATTTTGTGATACTACTTAAGTTTTAACGCAATAATTCTCCCATGCCATAAAGTAAATAAATATAAGTCTCTCAAAAAGCTTGTTATGTTTCCTTAAACCTCTTAGGAGAAATGTTTGTACAACAATGATCTAACTCCATTTTAGAACCAATCTAAACTAATATTTTAAAGAGGAAAGATTTGCTTTTTCGTTTGTTTGTTTGTAATTGATAAACTCAAAAACTTCTAGACCAATTTTGAAAATTCTTTCACGAATATAAAGCTACATTATCAGCGAGTAACATAGGCTATATAATAAGTAAAAAATGTTTTGTTTTTATATTGACATGATGGATGATTTGAAGCTTTGTTTTACAGAATTCTTCATAATATTTTTTTACGGGGAAGGGGGATAGTAGTCTATATTTACATTTTTTATTGGTTGAAATTTTTAAATGAGGAATTCAATAGCAATGCGATGACTTGAAGATGTGCAATACCTAATTAAATGTCAAAAACTTTAAACGGAAGTCGAAATTTTAATACGAAGTTTTGACCCTTGTGGACCCAACTTTTTTATTTATTGGTCCGAACATACAAATGAAAATATTAATTCTTTAAAAAAAATTATAAAATTTAAAACCGGGACTCAAAGAAGTTTTACATAAGTATAGTGCAATTTATGCTTGGGTTTGCTAGTGTATATTATTTCGTTTCACATATATTACGAGTTTTAAGTAAATATCTCCATTTTTAAACAATAGAGCGAGAAAGTCCATGTGGAATCCTGTATTTTTTTCTTCCAGAGGGCATTACACTCTACTTCCATGCAAGTGCGGTTATATTTAATTTAAAATTCAAAATTCAAAATCTTTATTAATTAAACATAAATATTTTAGGTGTGAAACCAAAACGGTTACTAAGAGATTCTGGGGAGAGTTAATTTAGTAAATGATACTTCACGCTGTACTGCACAGACACTCTCTTTATCTTGTATCTTATTATAAACATATTAAGATAAGTAAAACAAGGAGGCCGTTTGTCACCCAGTCTGTTCAACTATTACTGTTGTTGTAGTTAATGAATTTTTCTCAAGGGTTGGGTTGAGGAGGGCAGTTTATAGAAAATATAGCCACGTTAGAATAGGGAGATGATAGGATAACCACGTGTACGCGGTTTGAATTCAAGCCCACGCGCTGACATTATATCGTATTAGACCTCTACATAGGTGTCTGTATTGTCGGTGTGTCATTTTTTGGTCAACGCGTCTTACTACTAGTACGAGATATACGCACGTGTGCTAATTATTCTGTGTTATAAATGAAGAAAAATTGAATTTAGAGGAAAAAAGTGTACGCACTTTGACGTGGCGAGAGGGTGGACAACAATTTAGAAGAAAAATATAGTACACCTAACAGGTATTCGAACCCCTATATCTCCGTCATAAGCTGTCCAGTCTATTGCAAAAATGATGGGCATGAGGAAGGCTATATATAGAGGAAGTGTACCCACATTGACGTGGAGAGATAGATAGAGATATTTAGGGAAAACTATCCTCAATACACCTGACTGAGATTTGAACCCCAATGTTCACGTCATTGACAGCCCAGCTTATTTCGAAAAGAATGCCTTAGACCAGTGTGGTCCAACTGGCAGCCCACGGGCCAAATGTGGCCCGTGCTCACCGGGGCAAAATTAAAGCGAAACCCTCGATGGCAGATGTGAAACAGATAACGATTCAAATAATAATATTTGCTTAGAAAAATGTATAAATATAATTACAGTGTTTAGTTGTTTTATAAACGTGTGTTTGCGTGCATGTTTCGTAACACATTTTTTAAAGATCAACTAACTCTTTTTTGCAGTAAAGTTTTAAAGAATTTAAATCAACCAAAAACACCATTTTTATATAAGTAAGTATTAAGCACTAATTGTCGTGTGTAGACCTATATTATGTTTATGGGACTATTAGTTATATCTTCGGACTGCGGTGCTAATTGATGATCAAATTTAGCCCTTCCTTTGGAGGAAAAACGTTTTTCCTACCGAATCGTGTGTCGGTCTTTATCCTGACTGATTGGATAAAACTGTTTTCAGGGCACCGACATCACAGAAGCTTTTGAATCTCATCACATCACTAACCACGCAGACTACACCCTGAAGAAGTTCTTCGTCCGTAAGGCGACAACCAGGAGGAACTCACCTTACACCTTCGAGGAGGACGGTTTCTATAAGACCCTCAAGAGGAGGGCTCGTGAGATTCTCGGTAACGATTATTCAGGACCTTCCAGCAGGTCGATCCTCATTGCCGATTTCTTTTTCATCACGACCCTACTCCTGTCAGTCTTGGCGGCCCACGGCGGCGATTTCCTGCTTGGGTCGTTGGCGGGTGTGTTCCTTTGTTACACCGCCATCAGCGCCCATAACTTCTTCCACCAGAAGGACAACTTCAGGATGTACTACTTCGACCTCTCTTTAATGTCATCCAGGTAATTTAATGAATTGGAAATGCTGGGTTGAATAGGAACATATTAGGAGTTTGCAGATTATATTTTTTCAATTCATAATAAACCCTAATCGAAAATATAAAATATTTTCAAAGGCAAATTAAAGATATAGTATGTTTAAACTCACTGGCGTGATTTCAGGGAAGTGTATATGTATATATATTAAGATTCCAAAGGTAAAAAAAGACCTTCCAGATATTTCTTCATAGGAAAATAGGACTCTAGTTATTTATGTGTGTGTTTTCAGGGACTGGCGTATAAGTCACGCCCTGAGTCACCACCTTTATCCCAACACACTCCTGGACTTGGAGATATCTCTGTTTGAGCCGGTGATACAATGGCTCCCCACCAAGAAGTCCTTGGGCTACAAGATAATATCCTGGATCTACAGTCCTATAGTCTACAGCTTCGTCTTCTTCTCACAAGCAGTCATTAGGTAACCAACCCATCGGCAGATAAAGATATTAGGTAGACAATTTTTCCTTTTGTAGAATTTACAGAAAATTTTTCCCTTAATTTTTTTCCGCTGAAATTATTCTGTCTTGGAAATTTTTTAATGATTTTTTTTTTATGAAAGTCAAATCTAGCTGCTAAAATGTAGCACATAAAATCGAGACATCGCCAGTTTTAAATTCAGTTTAATTTAACCCAAGGACGTGCCCACAAGAAACTTTATCAACCGAGCTAGTTCCAATCAAGCACTAACAATTATTTTAGTTCTCTTATCGACTGCAACGCTTGGTGGTTAAATATGTCACTAACGTTGAGTCTGTTTTAGACAAGATACGATTTTTTAGTCAAAGCTTTAACGAACACATACGAATTCATCATCGTCATCGTTCACTGTTTCCAGCCTGTAGCCAGGTAAGTTTAGTAAAATGATTCCATCTTCCTCTTTGCTTCAATCTCTCTTCCTTCTTTATTTGATTCCATTCTTCTCCTGTTATCTGCTCCTCACATATTTTCCTTGGTTTCAATGGCGTTCTTTTTACTTTATTTAATCTTTTTTTTCCCTAACAAATAATTTCAAAATATCTATTGCGAGCCCGACAATTCATAGTTTGAGCCCAATTTTATATAGGCCTATATTTTAGTGGGAAAAAAAAAGTTTTGTTCAATGATAGCTAAACAAAAATGTGTCAAGGTGGTGTAATCTCGTGATATCTCAGCAAAAGTTCTGCCGGTCTGGTTGTAACAGAATGGCTTCCTTTGGTATAACTAAACGTGAGTTTAAGTTGAAGATTTGGGGAACATGAGAAAAGGTTTTTTATGAAGTTTTATTTAGCAAAACATTCTATTGAACAGAATAAAGAAAATATTGCTTCAGTATAACTATAGAGTTTAGTTTTCTTCACATGCTGATATAAAAAGTTATTGAATATCTTTCATGAGCATCGATATTAAGAAAAGAAGATTTGAAAAAAATATATCATTATATCCCAGAACAACCTTGACAGTTATTCAAGAACTGTTGAGGTCACCAGGTGAAGAAAATTAAACTCTAAGTCTATACTGAAGCAATATTTGATTTATTTTGACCAAGAAATGTTTTGTTACAAAAACTACATAAACATTTACCTTTTCTAGAGTCCGTTTAACTCCCACCTTTAGTCCTGTTATTTTCAAGGTCGTAGCCATCTCAGCTTGAGTGTAGTGGATGTATAAGTCTGAATTTTAATGTTCAATCTAGATAACCATATACCTACACATGCCTCGAGTATATTATTGTGAAATAAATTCTTGAAACTAGTTTTATTTGTTTATCATCCAAGGACTATTACATGATGGGCAAATGGGAGACTACTACTGGTAATACAATTACACTTCCATTAAACATTACCTTTCCATTCAATCAATTCTTAGTTTAAACCCTTAGTAAGCCTTGTGAAAAATGTTAACATAATATACGTAAAATATAAACGTTTCACGACAGATTAAATGGCTTTTATAAACAGTTATTATAGTAGGTTTATGGTAGGAAGCCTCGTATATGAAAGGTATTAAAGTTACTTAAACTTACGATCAGTAACTTTAATACCTTTATATATATATATATCATATTAATATATACATCTTATGTTTTTAGTATACATCAAAAGTGACCTCTTCTTATAACATGGCTTGATGTATGAATATATTAAATAAATTTTAGTATTTTTGTAATTCTCATATATTATATGTATTAGAATTCTGATATAAATACACATATTCATCTCTTTAATTCAACAACAATGAGAATGTTGGTTTTATATTTATATTCATCCGGCGCTGTGTATACACTCATTTTCTCAGCTGGTTAGTGCTTCCCGAACCATCCGGTATGAATCCCATTATGCTAAGGGAGTTCAGTAAGTGTGGTGGGGTTCCCCGTTGTCCTTCACACGAGAATTTCTATGAACTAGTGCAAAAGAGCAAACCAATTTCTACTGGGAAAGATATTTTAATATACCTCCCAGGGTTCCTTTACACGCCACAATCGATGTGGGACAGACCCCTTTACTTCCCCTCCGAAAGAAGCTGTTCTACGGATATTTATTGCTCAGAAAAAATACGTTGACCTTGGCTGGGTTCAACCTCATGATCGTTAGAATCTCAGGCTAGCACTTTACTTAAAGGGCCACGGAGGTCAACATGCATTCATGTGTGTGTGTGTGTGTGTGTGTATATATATATATGCATGAATATATATACATAATGTTTATGTATAATGTTCATATTTTGTAAATTAAATAATTTGTTTGGCTCAATAATAGACCTGTCATCTTATTTGAATGTTTTCAGATTCTTGTTATACCTAAGAGGACACTTGAATCACCTCCAATGGAGGGATGCCACCCCTCTAATCCTTCCTTCGCTAATGATGGTGTTTGGTAAAACTGGGGTCCTCGACACCTTACTCATGTGGGCGTGGATAGTCCTGGTGGGCAGCTTCCTCCTGGCAGCTATCGGGTTCAACGCCGGTCATCACCATCCTGGAGTTTTTCACGACGGAGATGCACCAAGGTACGCCTAGATAATAATAATAATAACAATTATTATTATTATTATTTAGCACCACGTCTTACTACCCGTTCGGGTTATACGCTTTAAGTACTAATTATGCTAATGGATTAGGAATTGGAAAGGTTGAATTAGAGGAAATGAGCCCGCATTTGCGTGGAGGGAGAGTGTAAAACCATTTAGGAAAAAGCCACCCCCAATTCACCCCACCGAGATTCGAACCTCGATCTCCCCATCCTCAGCAGTCGAGCTCAACAAGACTAGCGCGTTAGCCAACTAAGCCACCGAGGCGGGTCCTAGATAATTAAACCACTAGAATAGTATCATCAATAATTCATAAACGCCAGAAGCCAAGTAAGTTTATAACGTTACTTGGTAAAGCTGTTCGATCGTAGAAGAACAAACAGGGGAAGAGGAAAATACAAACTGGAATTACCATTTTTTTTTGTGACTCCCGCATTAAATTACGTAATTCAATTAACAAATATCTATTATTAGCTCCTGTAACAGTTACCTTCCTTTTCTCAGGCTCATGGGTATTTGTGATCCCAAAAAAATACGTGGCATTTAAGAATTTTCAGAGTAGAACATATCAGCTTTTAGACTATGTTTTACAAGTCTATAGGCTTATGTGTATAAGTCGTAGATAGCTGTTTTGTATTCCTTCCAGTAAAACTTTTGTACCATTAAAGGTTTTATCAATATTTAACCTAAGCTCAACATGTGATTGGCACCATATCAGCTACCTGGGTAGCTCTCTTAAGAATAACGCATAAAATAAAGTGTCTTTGTGTTTTTTTTTATGGTAAGAGCTCACTCAACACACTCACGCCCAACCTCTGATCTGGAGGATCAGCCCTTTCGGTTGTCCGCGACTTCTTATTCAATATATTCGCAGCTACCCTTATTATCTGAGGACCGTATACTCTATCTGCAACTTGAGAACACGCTGTGTCATGGGGATAAGAGGAATGCTTGAAAAAGCCTTTGCGCTCTCCATTGTTTCAATACTGTATCTGATAACGTCAAGAGAATGCTGATATGGTACCTTAAATTAGTAGGTAGTGGGTCTGCTTGGTGTGTTAAGAATTCTGTGTTTGATTTCTGACGTGGCTGAGAAATTTACCAATAGAGAAAATGGTGGTTTCCTTTTTTAATAATGAACTGGTTCTTGTCTAATAAATATTTGTTTTAGAATTAAGTTATTTTTCAAGGCATGTACCGATATAATCAGTGCACGTAAAATACCTAAGATAAGTCTAAATAAAAAAGTTAATTCAAGCAGAATTGAAAAATGACACCTGGACACGGGAATCGAACCTGTGACCTTTGGCTTAGTACGCCAATGCTCTACCCACTGAGCTATCAAGGAATCGTCTCTGCCTTAAAATATGAGTGAAGAATGACCCTGGGCCACAGACAAGGACAAAACAGATACCCAGCCTTACGGGAGTTTTGTTGCGCTCCCCGAGTCAGGTATAACTTAAAATATCCAGT
>CABEEJ010005432.1:36700-50307 GCA_901482245.1 Timema douglasi | reverse complement strand
TAAATGGTTTTCCACTCTCCCACTACGCAAATGCGGGTTCACTTCCCCTAATTCAACCTTCCCAATTTCTAATCCATTAGAGTAATTAGTACTTAAAGCGTACAACCCGAATGGGTAGTAAGACGCGGTCCTAAAAAAATTTATTGAAAATGTTCCAGAAGTTTTTGGGCAAGATATTAAGAAAATAGCTTTGCATTTAGGCCTACAGGAATTTAGTTTGCTATATGAAAATAACTAAAATGTAGGCATACATATTAATTTACAAATATATCACTAAAATTATGTTGATGGAAATCACGAGAGTTGTTCTGTTCCATACCATAAACAGCCAATTGTGAATAAAAATTAATTTTGGTAGCGATATTTACAAAGAAAACATGCTGCCCACCGTCGCATAAAACGTACTATTCCCAGTTGTGATTGTCGTAGCCGAAGAAACCCACCTACAACAATGCTCGACACGGGCATGTTCTGTTTGGCCACTTGCATCCATCCTCCCGGAGCGGCACAAAGGTCGATACATACTCTCGAATTCTGAAGAAACTCAAACTTGCGGTTCAGCTGGATGAGTTTGAAAGCTGCTCGAGATCTGAAACCTAGAAAGTGTTTGTGTACATATATTAACATTTGTTCTTTTAGTTTATTTATTTATCAACTGTATATATCGATTTTATTTCATTCACTTGTGATAATATAAATGTAAAATAAGCAAATATTTTTAAAAAAAATTTAAATTACTAAACAGATATTTAAACCAGTAAACCCTCGCGTAACTTTCGCATATTCAACCTCCCCCCCACCCCAAATGATTTATAAGTCTTTTGTTGGGTTGTTGAAATTAAATACTCAGAGAAGTGTATACACAATGTGTTTTAACGTAAGCTGAGTATGCTATTTCTGAATTCGGAAAAAAAAATCCTATCCACTGATACCTTATTCAACGCTGTAGGCTTTGTATTAGTTGAGAAAAAGGGATGTTGACAACATAAATAATATTTAGTATACAGCTCCAAGCTATTGCAAGGTTATGGTTAATAAAAGTATCGCAATTATGTTATATTACCAGTTTCTTTAGCGAGTTTGTAATATTTATCTTGCCGCTGCTTTCCGACTTTATTTTTTCTCCCCATTATTTGAGGATATCTTGAAACGTATTCACATTAGTTAATAAATACGCAGATAATAATTATGACACGTGCAGACGTAATGATTCACTGACGACCACCATTTATCATGTGCAGGCTTGTAACATACAAACAACAAATAATATAATAATATATGTAAAAGCCTTAAAGCTGCCAGTTATGAAATCTAAATATATACATTATAGAACAAAGTAAAAGTATTGTCGATATGTATATATATTTTAAATTAAATAAAACATATATTTAAATTATTTTTAAGTGTCAAGCTAAACATTAAATTCTTTTGTCACGATACGTTTGGCTTCCTGATATTATTTTTAATTCGTGTATTGTTTTATGACAGAAAACAAGGAAATCACACAATTAATCCCTAAAGTAATTATAAATATATAAAAAATACAAAAGAATTATTGATACACATATTAACATTTTTATTTCATTTTACAAAAACGTGATACTTCTTCATAACTGTAATGAATAAATAATACTATGCCTTAATTGTACGTAGTTGGTGTCAGTGTTTAATTTATGTACTTGTTTGTCAAGACAGCGCCACTCGCTTTTACTTTGGTTGTGAATGGCTATTAAACAATGAGGGAAGATGATGATGGCTGATCAGTTTCGTAAAGTGGAACAATATTCGCCAAAATCATCACCCAGAGGGGCTCGGTCCCCTGTTGTTTCACGTCAAGATTCTACAGGAACTTTAAAAACGACGATCTCTCTAGGGAAGAATCCATCTATCGTCCATAGTGGACCCTTCTACTTGATGAAGGAGCCGCCAGGTAAAAATCAATTTTTAAGACTTATTTTGTTTCGACTAACAAGTAGACTCAAATACTTATAAACACAATCTATACCTCATTTAAGTATCTTGAGATATCAAAGTATTAAATACACCCGATTAAAAATATTTCAACTCAACATCTTTGGTTGTCAAATCAAAGTGCCATGTTTATTTAAATAAAATGCAACATGTGTGATTTATTACAACTGCTAAGAATTTGAGAAATATGCCACTCGTACTTAAATTGGGTCTTTACACACACTGATGATTTTTTTTTTGTTCGAGTCTTACTACCCATTCGGGTTATACGCTTATGTATTAATTACACAAATAGGCTAGGGATGAGGAAGATTGAATTTAAAGAAAGTGTATCCGCATTTGCTCGGAGAGAGATTTGGAAACCATTTGGGGAAAAACCACCCTCAGTACACCCGGCCGGGATCGAACCGTGATCTTCCCATCATTCGACTATTCGTCCACTGAAGTGTTTGATCAAACTCAAATCTATTAAGTTTAAAAAACTTTCCTTCAGTAACTTAACTCAGCAGGTAGCTTTCGTTTTGATCCGCGTCTCTAACTCGTAATGTGGTAGGGATGAGTAAGAGAAAATTCAGAAGAAATGCAGCCACATTTATGTTAAGAGAAAGTGAGAAACCGCTGGGAAAAAAAACTTAATAGCTTTAAGCCTGGACCTCTTGGTTTCCAGTAAACCGGACTAGAAAAGGTTGCCAACAGGTTCGCTTCAGGACCCGATATTCGTGGGTTCAAAACCAATTGATTGATTTTTCTTAAGCGCCAAAAGTTAGTAGCACAACTTCCTTTGGAGGGGAAGTAAGGCCGTCAGTCCCGTGTCGATTGTAGCATGTAAAATAACCCTGGAAGAGTGTGAAAATACCTTTCCAGCAAAATTGGTAGGCTCTTTTGCACTCGCTCATAGACATTTTCATGTGATAATATAATCAGTCAGTTTAGAAAGTGTGTTGAGCTCGTCTGCTGAGGACGGGGAGATCGTGGTTCGAATCTCGGTCCGGGGAACTGGGGGCTGTTTTTCCTAAATGGTTTTACACTCTCCCTCCACGCATATGCGGGTTCACTTCCTCTTATTCAACCTTCCCATTTCCTAATCCATTAGAGTAATTAGTACTTAAAGCGTATAACCCGAACGGGTAGTAAGACCGGATGCTAAATATTATTATTATTATTAAGTTGTAAATAACAATTAATTGATTGTATTTCTTAGTGTTTACTCTTACGTTTCAGGCGAAAGTGAGTTAACCGGCGCTACAAATTTGATGGCCTATTATGGCCTCGAGCACTCATACAGCAAATTTAGCGGCAAGAAGGTGAAGGAGCAGCTGTCGTCCTTCCTCCCGAACCTTCCCGGGATGATAGACACGCCCGGGCACCAGGACAACAGCTCGCTACGGTCAGTCATCGAGAAGCCGCCGATAGGGGGGAAAGAGCTCCTACCTCTCACCAGCGTGCAGCTCGCCGGTTTCCGTCTCCACCCCGGCCCTTTACCGGAGCAGTACCGGTACGTCAACCAGGCGCCGCAGAGGAAACACAAGAACAAGCACAAAAAACACAAGCACAAAGCCGGGGACACGCCGAGCCAGGAGGCCCAGGTGACCGAGACGGGGCAGGACACCCACGAAAAGAAACACAAGAAACAGAAGAGGCACGACGAAGAGAAGGAACGTAAGAAACGGAAGAAAGAAAAGAAACGTAAAAAACAGAAACACAGCCCCGAGCACCCGGGCGGTTTGACGCCCAACCAACATTCCAACGGTTGAGATCCGTGTGTACCAACCTTTGGTTTGGTCTCTTGTGTACATACATATTCTGTGAACATACATAATTTAACATGGGGTACATTAATTTAGCGTAATAAATTCTTTATATACCTATCGTTCAAATGTCGTCAGAAACATTGAGTTTGGCTTTCTAGAATAAACAAATAACTAGGGATATGCAAAGCTCACTTTTTCAATGCAAAGCAAAGTCGAATCGAATTGTATGAAATAGTCCTAAAGTCGAATCAAAGTTTGAATGTAAAAAAAAAAGAGTTTAATGTTGGGGAGAAAAAATACAGCAGTCTTGCTAATTTGAATCTGAAATTGTAAGGGGCGCTTGAACTATCAAATTGCTTTGATTAAAAAAAATAGTACAGCTATTAATTTATTTATTAAGTATTCATAAATTTATTAGGTTTTATTAATTTCGACCTTGAAACATATTTCCATATCTTTTGCGGCATGTTTCTTTATATAAAAAAATAGTATAATTACAAGGAAGGAGCTATATCACCGGAACGGCTGCCGCAATGTTGTCGAAGATATTGCCGATATTTGTGGATAGAGGATGTCACGTGACCAGCTTCGATGGCTTGGTGGTCTAACACGCTACTCTCTCAGTAGACTAGATCGCCGCCGACGGGTAGATGGAGGCTCGTATCTCGGTCAGGTGGACCGAGAGTTATTTTCTCTAAATGGTTTTCCACTCTTACCTACATGCAAACACTGGTACACTTCCTTTAAATATAACTCTCCTAATCCCCTAACACCATCATAGTACTTAATCGGGTGTCATGTGGTTATCATGATGAAATTTCAGTCGTTTATCTCAGTTTTCTAGATTGGAGCTGATATTTCTTTATTCAAAAAAAGCTCCTCGTTTAAATCCTCACAAGGCTGGGTTTGACTGCATCGCAGAAATTTCCGGAAGTGTTCGGGAAAGAACCCAGGAAATCGACTCTGACCACAGAGGTAGTCACATAATACTTCAGAGCTAGTTTTATTAAACAATATCTCCCCCTTTCTCAAGTCACTCTGAAATCATACATTTTTGTTTTTAGAATTAATTTGTTGTGTTTTCTTTTGTTCAACAATTTTACACAATAAATTCATTGTAAAAACACAAAAGCACACTAACAAGTTGAAACATTAAATGGCCAGCTGGCTGTCCTTAAATTTCTCAAGACCTTTCCCTCCTACACATGAGATGAAGATTTTATGTCCCCCTCCCCCACCTTTCGCACTCTCTATCTTAAATTTTTTTTTAGGATTCAGCAAATTTTATTATTTTAATTGTTTGGCTATTTTTAAAGATAAGGATTGGTAATAAAAGCGTGTGATATGAAAATTTGAGAATATTTTAATTACAATATAATTGGGTGTAACATTAACACATCACATAAGTAAATATATATCTCATTAAGGAAAAACCTCTTTTCACTTCTTTTTTGTTGAGGTATTTTGTTTTATTTATTTAGAAGAAGTTTACAGGAAAGGTGGATAAACATTTATTAAAGGAACAAACACAATATGGATTTTACAATGTAAAGAAGAACAACCGTTCATGCTATAGACTGCTGCCACTGGACAAAGATATCGGCTACCTCTTAAAAGAAAATCCGTCATAACTGCCCAATTCCCCAGACCTAAGTATCGTTTTATCGGAACTCATCACTAAGCAGTGTGGGATACGCAACACAACTTAGAGAGGCGTAGGCAGGGGAAACATTAATTTGTTATTTATTTTACTTTTGAATTGAAGTCAATGCTGACAAATATCCTAAGTGAAAGTCTGAAGTTTTTTTTGAAGCTTTGCACACTCAATTCAATTCACGATATCAAAAAAAAAAAATCTGCCAAGTGTTAAATCTTGTGCACATTAACTTGTATATTATATTTATTAATGATTTAAGACATTTTAAGTTATTCATAATACGTATCATTTGTAGTTATTTTATGAAACATTATGGTTAAAAGTTTTACACTTTTTCGTAAAAGTATTAACATTACATTTATGTTTATCTCGTCAGTACAGTCAAGTCAGTGTGGAATGTATTTCCCCTACAGACCTGGGTCACAGACAAAGTATACACCGGACACTAAGCCTTACGGTGGTTTCGCAGCGCTCCATGAGCCAGGTTGAGTCCTTGGGGACTAGGGAGTGCTAGTAGCAGTTTTCATTGTCAGTGCGTTGTTTTAACTTTGTAAACACCTGCTTCGGTCAAATGGCTTATGACGATGTGAAGCATTCTTAAAATATTCTGAAGGTGGTGTGCTAGGGTTAGGAGATGTTGGCGACCTTGATGAACCAGCGTTGCAAAACTTATATTTTTGAGGGGGAGATTAACCACACAAATACAAGAAAATGACAACGCTGTTTCCCGATAGTATCCGGACAGTTCCACACGAGATAAATCCATCCGAGCAATGACATTAAACTACGGTGGGCAGATACAGAACCAAATGATGTAGCGTAAAAATCATTGCTAAAAGTGCGATCTTGTGGCGAGGTTTGATACTAATCTTCATCAATAGTAGGTTAGAATGACACACTGACAAACAAGAGAACCTGAATAGCCCAGTCAATAGACTCAGGGTTCGAATCCCTGTGTTAACAGAATTACACCATCAGGTTTTCAAATTAAGACTTGTGTTTCAATATTTTATAAGCTATTACTGATGGATATAAGGGGAAATAAGTATTTTTTTTTAGCATAACTATCACAATAGTTAAAATGTCAATTATTGTTTGTGCATCGGTCCTATAAAAAAAAGTTCCAAACTGCCTCAAATTCTTATAAAAGTATGAATGTGAAGATATAAATTATTCTCTTAATGGACCGAAATAATATTCTGTAGTTACCATTAATATATCGTATAAGCTATGTAAGATTTGTTTGGTTTCTTTATATGTTATGTCTTTATTGTATTAAAAAGTAAATGTATTTAGTTTGGTGTTTAATTTATTAACTATGTACTCTTTGGCATTAGGAACTCAAAAAATTCATTGCAGCAATTAAAAAAAAAGTATGTAACCTATCCCTTTCTTTAGCTAGTTCTATCCAGTCCACCTTATTACATCCTATGACTGATTTTGTTCAAATCGGATATTTAAGACGATATATAGTCATATCTTGAGCAGTGGAATTATTATTATTAATTCTAGAAAGAGTAGTTTGGCTTATAACTAGTTTCTAAAAATTTTTTGAAAATGGTCGTCTACGAGGTGTTTTTACATGATAAATAAAATTGTAAACTTGGTCATCAGGAAAGAAATTCATTTAAGAGTTGTTTATTAGTCGTCATCAACGAGTCGGCAATCTGACGATGGTTTGCTGCAGCTTGCGAGATTGCCTTCCACGTCGCAGTGCTACGGCTGTTAAAATGTCTGCTGTACTCGTCTATCGCTATACCAGTCTACCGACCTCCAATTATATCCAGTACTGAAATAGCTGCTGCCCTTTTCCAGTCTCTTTGAATCGCCTTTTACGACAGGCAAAAATTACTCTGGATGTATCATTTCCCTTTGTTCTTCTCCTCTCACTTGCACACACTTATCTGCTCCTCCCATCTCTTTCTTTGACCCCATTGCAGTATTTTTCCCTGCATATTTTATTTCCAACATTTCTTTGGAATCCTTTATGCTAAAAGGAAAAAAAACCCAACCTTTTTCATATAATTTGCAAATATGTTATGTCAACAAGTAGGTCCCTAATGTACTAATGTCACTTGTTAAAGTTACAAAAAAAAATGCATGGAAAATAAAAATGAAACAAAATTTTTTTAAGCGATCCTGAAAAAAACAAGGCCCATTCTCGGTTTCCATAGACTAACCACCTTGAAGNTTGTTAAAGTTACAAAAAAAAATGCATGGAAAATAAAAATGAAACAAAATTTTTTTAAGCGATCCTGAAAAAAACAAGGCCCATTCTCGGTTTCCATAGACTAACCACCTTGAAGTTTTTTTTTTATTGTTCTAATGTGACTAGACACAAAATAAACAGAGTTAAAACAAAAGTAATCAATGTTTAATTGATTCACGAAAATACAAGAAAATAAAATTATTAGTATGCTATTATTAATTTTTTTTTACCATCACCTTGACTTTATAAGACTGAGAAACTTTATTTAATATTAATATGGGGTGACCTGGTGGTCTTGGGGTAAGGTGTTGGACTCCTGTGCTGGGGGTCCGGGGTTCAATCCTCGGTCCCGATCACAGATTTATCTGATTACCAAACCCTTCCTTCACCTCTGACAAGACGTGTATTAATCACATCTTGTGAATGTGTGGGAATGCCAGACCTCCACCGTGGTTCGGATCCCATGTTAAACTGTAGGTCCTCCATTTAATCTCACAATCACCCTACCATTACACATCAGTGTAAGTGCGTATAACCCGAACGGGTAGTATGATGCAGTGATGATGATAATATGAAGACCATGAGGAGAAAGTGTTTGAGAAGCATGCTAGCTGTCACTAGAAGAGATCGAGCCAAGGATTAGAACTGAACGTGTACGGTCAAGAGTTGGGGTACACGATATAGACTAGCCAAGGAAGAGAAAACGGGACGGTATGGACACGTAATGAGGATGAAAGGGGAGAGGATCCCAAGAAGGTTATTGGATATGAAGTATGTAGGGAAGAGACCGCAAGGGAGAGATGGGAGGAACAGATAGCAGCAAGTGTGCAAGTGAGAGTAGGAGAGAGTAGGAAGAATGGTGCAAGGACAGAAGGAGATGAAGGCATTTTACCAAACTGACCCGGCCAAAGGCGGTTTCATCATAATTATGAGTAAATGTGAATGGGTTTTTCTATTTTCACTGTTAAAATAAGTTTAAATTACAATGCTTACCATATTGTATGTCTTGATAAATAAAAATGCAGTTAGCAGTTTCAGATATTAGAGGTCGGGTGTATGAGGTTTAACTGTATATTTAGAATATTATTAAAGGATCTGTGGTTTTTGTCTTAATGTTTTATCTTTAAAACCCGCTGAATCAACCTTAAATACCCATGGGAAACCCTCTCTTGAAGTGACATCACAGGTAGGCTATGCCCCTAATGAGGCAGTGCAGAGGATGGGAGAAGGCCAATGTTTTTTGAAGTTTTTATATATGATAACTTTTTTGGGTCAAAATAAAATGTTACTCCAGTAAAAGAACAGAATTAAAATTCCTTCAAGTGGTGTTATCAACATTTGTTGAATATCTGTCATGAGCATGAAGAGAAAATGTTTTTATCAAATCCAAGGACGACCTTGAAAGATTTTTTTTTATAGTGTGAAGGAAATTAAACTCTGCTGTTTCTACCAGAGAATTGATTCATTTTAGCCAAACAAAAAAAAAGTCTTTTCTCGTGTCGCCTACACTACCAACTTAATCATTAATATTTATTTTAGTTCATATGTGAAAAGGTTTGATTCGCAGACACTCATTTCCAAAAACCTGCTGCGGAAATCAAAAAGCTATATTTACTAGTACCTTAGGTGAAAGTAACACGGGTTTGATTCCAGCGTCTAGTTTGTAATTTTTTCCATTTTCAAGACTGCCTCTGTGGTTATAGGCTATTTTATTAAGTTAAATAGCATTTGAAAGTAAGTCGGGCGCTACTAACAAATACACACAAGTTTTCATGATTGCTTCTAGATAGTTCAATCACATGATACTAGTAACAAGTATAAAATTTGAAGAGCATTATTGATTTAAATAATCTAAAGATAGAATTTATTATTGTAGGTAGGTGACCTGGCGGTCTAGGGGTAAGGTGTCAGACTTCTATGCTGGCGGCCGGGGTTCAATCCTCGGTCCCGGCACAGATTTATCTGATTACCAAACCCTTCCTTCACCTCTGACAAGACATCTTGTGAATGTGAGGAATGCCAGGCCTCCACCGTGGTTCGGATTCCACGTTAAACTGTAGGTCCTCCATTTCATCTCACAATCACCCTACCATTACACATTAGCGTAAGTGTGTATATCCCGAACGGGTAATAAGACGCGGTGCTAATAATAATATTATTGTAGGGCTTTAATGAATCAACATTTGCTTTCAATTAGAAGCTTAGTGAGGTTTGACAGGCATGTTGTATTTATTACTAAATTTGATTAAAAGATTAATACATTTCAATCTTCTATCAAAAAAATAAACTATTTACACAAATGAACACTTAAATACCAATACCTTAGATGTATACAATGATAGTCTTGCTATTAATAAGAAACTGGGTCCTTATTTATTTACAAATGTCTAGATGTGTCAATAGTTTTCGATGAATGCTTAAAATACGATCATTTCTTAAACTAAAGGTTATCTTAGAAATGGTTGAATTCGTATTTTTATCACAGGTAGAAGTTTTTTAAAAAAAATGTTGCAAGTTTTTGCTTAATCTCACAGTAACTTTTTTTTTAAATTATGTCCAAAATCAAAAGTGTGATTAACGTTGTTAGTTGATAAAGTTCAAAAATAGAAATATATTTGCATTAGAGTTATCAAGGAAGTGAGAATATATTTAACTAGTATTCTCGGACAAATTTAAGCTTCCACGTTCTCGGAGGTTTTATCTTGGTCTTTGTCGCCGTCGTAGAACTCGTTCGCAGGTTCGACCCTCTGATCCTCGTCGGCTTGGCTGACCCTCACGTCCGGGTCCGGTTCTTCGTGCCTGTCAGACTCGTGAGACGGTAACGCGTCCTTCGGGACTTCGTGCATCTGCACACTCGGCGAGTTGTGACACATCTTCAAGTTGTCGTAAACGTGCTTCGTGATCGCTTCCAGATACTGTTTACTGTTGGCGTTCTCCTGCCTCGAAACGAGTTCAGGGTGGAGCGAAAAGTCCGGTGAAAAATATTCAAAGTATTCGGTGTACGGCAGTTCGTTACTGATCTGTTCGTCGACGAGAAGGGACGTCTCGTAAGTCCAGCATCTGGCGACGTTACGCAGCGTGTACCCCCCACCTCCCACCGCTAACAGCGGTACGTTGAGATCCCGCACGAATTTAACGCATTCTCCGTGTCCTTTAACACTTAAACTGAAACAACCTAAACGGTCACACGCCAACGAGTCCGCGCCGCATTGAAGGACAATCGCGGTAGGTTGGTAGAACTCCATGACACTAGAGATGACCGGTTTGAACACTTGCATGTAACTGGCGTCGTCGATACCTTCTTTCAACGGCACATTGACGGAATAGTAGCGACCGCTTTCCGCCCCGATCTCGTACATGTCTCCTTGTGCCGGGGAAAAAGTAATTCCCGTACTTGTGAAACGAGACGGTCATCACCCGGTCTGTCAGATAGAACGCCTCTTGGACTCCGTCGCCATGATGGACGTCAATGTCGATGTACAAAACCCTCGCGTGATATTTGAGCAATTCTAGGATAGCTATGACGATGTCATTGACGTAACAGAATCCGGACGCTTCGAATTTTTTCGCGTGATGCAACCCACCCGACCAATTGACGGCGATGTCACAACAGTTGTTGTTCAGTTTCACAGCACCTTCCAAAGAGGCCCCGGTGTACATGGAGCAAAACTCAAACAAACCGTCAAAAACTGGGCAATCGTCACCCACATTGAAATGACTTAAATATTTCGTGAAATTCTGCAAATTCTGTGGAGTCACGTGTTGAAGGAACTCTATGTACTCGTCTGAATGAAAACGACACATGTCGTGGGCACTCGCCCGATATGGTCTGTATATTTGCATCTTTTTGTACAAACCATAGTTTAATACCAGACTATGAATAACTGAAAGCCTGTGAGGTTTCATTGGGTGACCCGGTCCATAGTGAAAGTTTCCAACATCAGGGTTATAAAAATATGACACTTTTTTATTCATCATACAAAATAATTACTCCAAATACAAAGAAATCACTTTTACTCAAATCATCTAGTATTGTATTTACGAATGAAAGTCAACAAATAAGTAGAAAATACACGTAACATATTGGACACAATTATAATAACCAAATAATGCTGTAAAGTTATTAAGGTAGATTCATTTTATTTAATAATACTGATGATTAACACAACAATCGTATTCACCACAGATCACAATACTACAATCCAGAGAGCATTCTAGAAACATGGAGAAAAAATAATCACTGCTACCAACAAATCAGAAAAAATTTACTGCATTTTGCCGTATCTCTCTCTCTCTCTCTCTCTCTCTCTCTATATATATATATATATATATATATATATATATATATATATATATATATATATATATATATATTCACATTACTTGATAAATATATTTATTTTAGTATCAAGATTATATCTGCTAATAATTATAAAATAAATTAATATTATCTAGAATATTAAAACTTTTTGCAACCATTATAGTTTATTTCTTATTTATTATTATGGCATTTTATAATGCCAGCACAATTAAAAAAAAATTTCATTACCTTAAATTGTCTTTTAAATTATTCATAAAAAAAAAGTTCTAAGAAATGTGAGAAATTCATAATCCTCCATGGTTTTGGTCTCGGCTCGGAAAACTCCGTCGCCTGTTTGGTGAAGAACCTAACATTTCAAATGCTTAGATACTTGAAAATAGATGTCACTAGTAGTAGCTAAATGAGCTTTAAATTTAACGTAGTACATTAATTGTTTCATAGATGGCTCTGCTAGTCTTCCTTAGTTACACATCGAGAAAATAGTGAGATTTCATTTTGAGGTATTAGGAGACTAGAACATAGCAGGAGGTGTTCAATAAATTATGGTCAAGATCCAAATAGTACCTTCATTACTCCAAAGATGGCTCTGTCAAATATATTTTATCTAAAATGTACCAAGTAGTACATTTATTGTTTCATAGATGGCTCTGCTAGTCTTACTTGGTTAAATATCGAGAAAATAGTGAGATTTCATTTTTAGATATTAGGAGACTAGAACATAGCAGGAGGTGTTCAATAAATTATTGTCAATATCTAGCTAGTACATTCATTACCCCAAAGATGGCTCTCTCAAATATATTTATCTCTAAAATGTTCCAAATAGTACATTTATTGTTTCATAGATGGCTCTGCTAAGCCTATTTAGTTTCCAGTTTTGGAAATAGTGAAAATTAAATTTGTCGTGACCAGAATGAATATTAAACGGCTTCTTTCGGTTGGTAAAGTAAAGCAATATCTATTCAAGCTAAATATTGTTTGTATGGATTTTAATCAATTTAATATAAAATATAAACGTAATTTAAAATCGATACTATATTTAAATGATTTTTATTACTCCAAGTTAGAATTTAAAAGGTATTATTTAGCGAGTTAGCTAAAGTACTCCATATAATTAAATTCTTCGAACTGTTTCTAGCATGAACCTGTTCTAACCAACTTTTTTTTTTATAATGTGTGTCTTGCGAACTATTGAACTATATAAAAGAACTACTCTTTTTATTGAACTAAATACATTTCAACTATTATGCCAATCCCTGTAGAATAGACTGCCGATGAGCTGGAGTTCGCAATACTAATAATCCTAGTCGGGTGCAGTAGCGTCTACAGAACTGTGTGGAAGGTGGAGGGGGACCCCCAGTCACCTGAGGCAATTTTTTTTGACAATTATACACTCCTAGAAGTTTTTTTATTGGTTTTTGTTAACTTGATCATTTATATTTTTACTATTATAAACGTGATAATTTAACAAAATCATAAATAAATTGGCTAAAATTAAAGTCGGCTTAACTGTGACAAAAATCACCGATTATTTATAAGAGGTAAATGTGTAGGCCTAAGTCCTAATATATATATATATATTTGTAAAACACTTAACAATACTAGCCAAGGTCTATACGGTGGTCACATTTAGTTTGATAACCACCTCCAGTTTTATTTTCTCTTCTGATCTGTGTAGATCTCGGGGCGTCACCAAACTAT
>CABEEJ010005432.1:7455-36638 GCA_901482245.1 Timema douglasi | reverse complement strand
GGGTATGAACCCACCTGCCCCTCGTTGGTACAATACTAGACTCGAGTGTACTGAAAGTGATTTTTCCTAAATGGTTTTACACTCTCTTTCCACTCAAGTGCATGTAAGCTTCCTAATCTCTTAACTCATCGTAATTAACATATAACTTTAACAGGTAGTAAGATGTAATGCTTAAAAAAATATCTTTGAGCTGTTCTGCTCATCACTAATTATTTAGTTCGTGAACTACTCAACTAGAATTAAATATTCATGTACGCGAACTGAAACACTTTTGACCGGTCCCAGAATTGAACATTTTACTCATCTATGTGGTTACTAGTTAACTAATTATGTAACTAAAAAAAACGCAAGCACATTTCAGGAATTTATAATTTTAAACTGTTCTTGGCGTTCTGTTCTTCTTAAATACATGTAGTTCGCGAGTTATTGAACTTGATAGAACTATTCATTTTAGTGATCTGAATCCTTTCAAACTGCATTTATTGAACTGCCATACCATGCCTATCTATAATATTTAGTTAACGATCTATTTAAGTAGATAAATTAACTTATTTCTAGAATTGAATAGCTTTGATTTATCCCCAGAATTGAACTGTTATGCATTATTTAAACAATACATTTAAATTAACTGAATCAGTTTGAATCGTTCCCAAAATTGAACTGTGATGCCCATCTATATGTAGTTCATGAACTCTGGAACTATATAGGGAACTAAATCAATTTAAAAAACCTTGTCTACAATTAAAGACAAAAGAAGATATTAGGTACCTTTGTGCATTTGAGTCTACCCACATTTTCCCTCTTTACTTTAGTTGAGTTTTCTTAATTAAGTTTGAAATTCTAAGTTTGTTTAATCTTTTTCTTTATTTTATCAATTTCCATAATAAAATAGACTTACATCTCTTTGTTATATCTCAAAAAGTGGGAAGAGGTTTACCTTATGCCCAGATCATGATCAATTTAAATGCATCATGTAAGCTTTAAATAAAATAGTGTGTGATCTGGATTCACATCATAACATAATTTAATGTAACAACTCATTAAGACACAAACAAAATAAAATGAAACCCCATAATTTAGGAGTGGGTAGGCTACACGTAGGTATTCGCATTAGGAGTTTCACTATATATCCAAAATAAAGTGTGACGAGAGGCTACGACATTTTAAAGATTGCGAGACATTGACGAACTATGCTGAAGAAGTTATATGCATTCCATAAACAAACAAGTGAAGTAGGTACTAAATAGTTGTGTTGATGTGGCTTGCGAAGTGATTGGCCGGCTATTAAACACGGTACACTTCACTTAACATTCAAATAACGTTAAAGTTCTGGACAACTCTTAGATTAAGTGAACGTTAATGTTAAGTTGATCGTGATCCAGGCATTAAAGAGACACACATTATCTTTTTAATATTTAAAATTAAATAAACTAAGTAATGGGGATGGTTGGTAAAATAATTTATTGACCCAGCCCTAACCAATTCCAATTTTTTTTTAATATCAAATTTCCTCAAGTCTTCTAGATATTAAATTTCCATTAAATTACATTTAAAATAAGTAAATGACAATATGGCTGACATTTTCAATCCATCATGGTATATGTAATTAAATTAATGAAATACAATCTTTTCCACACAGAAGAAAGGTACATAAAAGAGCGCGTATAAATAAACATAAACATTAAAAGAATTCCACACAGTTTGCGTCTTGAAATTTCTCTCATCCTTGTTTTAACCTGAATAATAAATATACCTTGAAGGCATAGAAAATCTACTGAAGTATCACAAACTTTACTTAAAGAAAGTTATTCAACAATTTTACTGGATCCGAGTTGCTATATAATTGACACGAAAATAATTATTTTAAGTTTAAAAATAAATCATGGAAATCTTTTCAGGTAAATTTTGTGTGAAAACATGTAGAAAAAGCATATTTGGGGGGGATGGGAAGGGCACATTAATACTGATAGCAAAATATATAATAATGTTTAGATTAAAAATAATTGATGTTTACTTCTTAAGCTCTGTACAAAATTTGCTGAGAAAGTAAAAAATTGTAGCTACAGTAGCCCCACGGCTTCTTTGGTGTTGACTGACAGCTCACAGCTGACTTCTGTCAGTCAGCACCAAAGAAACCATGAGGCTACTGTATGTTATGACAAATATTCACTTATTTTCTTTTTTAAAAGTACACATACCAATGAAAGTAAAAAGCTTATTTCAAATGAAAGGGACCAATTCAATTATATTAAAGAAAATGACCTATAATGTGTGATTTTAGAGTGCCTTTATGATAGAAGACCTCACCACACTGATCACACTTGTATTTTCCTCGTCTGTTATGAATTAAGATGTGCTTCGTAAGTGATCTCTTGTGGCTGTAACCTTTATTACACACTTCACACTTGTATTTTATCCGCACACTATGAATTAACGTGTGTTGATTTAAAGTGCTCACATCGGTGAAAGACTTACCACAAACCCCACACTTATATTTTCTCTGTCCAGAATGAATCACAGCGTGTCTTAAAAGATTACTATTATCTTTAAAAGTCTTCATACACAAGTTACACTGGAAGTTTCGCTCCCCCGTGTGAACATACATGTGTGTGCGGAGTCTACTCTTGTCTGTGAAACTTTTCTCACACACTTCACACTTGTATTTTCTATGTCCGCTATGAAGAAGGTTGTGAGACTTGAGATTTCTCTTATATTTGAAACCTTTCTCACACAATTCACACTTGTATTTTCTCTGTCCGTTATGGGCGATTGTGTGAGTTTCAAGTAAATGTTTATAGGAGAAACACTTCTGACACGTCTCACACTTGTATTTTCCCAGTCCACCATGATTATGAATGTGCCGAGAAAGTGCGTGGACACTTGACAAACACTTACCGCACAGATCACACTTATATTGACCCTCATTAGTATCAATGTTGGTGTGACATTCAGGCGATATTTCCTTGTTGGTATTATTTCGACAGGTTTTGAAAGTGTTTATGCAGTCAGCTTCTCGAATAGAATTAGGTCGAGATAATGTGATAGGTTTATTTTCTATTGTTTCTTGAATATAGCTCCATGATGAATACTCTTCACCAGGTTTCAAGGATTCATAAAGAGTTGAATTTGATGAATCGTCCTGTTGAAAATGAAAAGAAAAAAAATTATATATATATTTTAAATTGCATACAGTAATAGAATCATTAAAAACACACACACATACACACACACACAATAACCTAACCCTGGTTTGGCCTAATACAATTTTAGACTATACTGATTTATCCTATAACCAAGGCCAAAATTTTGGGACTAACGAATTTAGACTAGGCTAAACTAGTTCATCCTGAGGCTCTAAGGATGTATCGATTTGGCTTAGTCCGATCTAGTTTGTTCTGGAATAGGGTTTGGGCGGTAACATATATATATATATTAGGGATATAAATCATATCTAACAACATGATAAATACCGTTTAGCTAAAACTTGAATTCAACACAATAATGTACTTATGAAGATCAATTCAAATTTTTTATAAAATAAACGGCACAGTAATAGGTATTAACATTCAATCGCAAGAATATAGATTATTTTTAAATATACTTTGGTGCATTACTTTCTAATAAAATGGTGTATATTTTTATGAGGCAATTAAAACATGGGGACCGAAAAACAATAATATTAATAAAGAATAAAATAACATTAGATTAACACACACACACACACAAAGGTGTCCTGGAATCAAGTTTGGACTGTAAAATATATACCCGGCACAGATTTATCTGATTACCAAACCCTTCCTTTACCTCTGACAAGACATTTTGTGAATGTGAGGAATGCCAGGCCTCCACCGTGGTTCAGATTCCACGTTAAACTGTAGGTCCTCCATTTCATCTCACAATCACCCTACCATTACACATTAGCGTAAGTGCGTATAACCCGAACGGGTAGTAAGACGCGGTGCTAATAATAATAATAATAATAATAATAATAATAATAATGATAATAATAATAATTAAAATAGGGAAGAAATAATATAATATAATTAAAACAAGATATTTTTTCCTCACCATCAGTTCTTTCTTGATCGGTGGGGAGAACCTTAGAGTTAAAATGTGGGTTTCTTCATTTAGTTTGATTTGATCCTCCGAATTCAGAGAAGGCTCAACATCAACCTATTAAAATAAGCATAAGTTTAATTCAAGATAAAATGTTACTTGTACATAATTTAATATAAGACATAGAGCCCATTTAGTGATCAAAGATATTAGGTTGTATCTGCAAGTATCTTCGCTACTTTATCAATTGGATAACATGATTTATATTCCGTATCCGACACCTTAGCTTAGTTCAGCATGTCTGCCTATTGAGTTAAGGGTCCTGGGTTCGATTCCCGGCATGACCGAAAAATTTATCATCGGTGAAATGTGGTTTTACCCTTTCACAGTGATAAATTAACGGTCAGAGAGTGGGTGTTGTGCCTGTCCTGCCCTAGTCTTGATTATAAGGAATTTGAAGCTACGGCAGGCCTTGCAACCCGGCAGTGGAAAATATATGGCTTGAATAAAAATATTGACCTTAAACTGAAAACAGTAATGGATGTAAAAAATAAATAGTTTGAACAGTTTAACACAAATATAAAAGTTATATTCTGTAGTTGAACAAATAGCGTAGTAAAATGTCCTGAAAAATGAAATCAATTTTCAGAATATGCTATCTAGAGGCGAATAAATCCTCACTAGAACAAATATATTAGCTCTGGTTATTTGATTGTTAGTAAAATGTATCAACAGTTTATAATTTGATTGACAAGATTCATATAATATGTGTAGCAGTATCGCAGCCAGATTTTTTACTTTGTGGGAGACATTTAATAAATTCTGTAACCAGAATGAAATTCTAATTGTTATCGGAGGCGAGAATAGGGGGAGGAATCGCCTCGTCACTGAAGACCAAGAAAAAGTGAGAATAAAATTGGACAAAGTTCTCGAGAATAGAACAGGATTGACGAGTATGTGTGTGACAGACAACATTTTTGGAGGGAAAGTCAAATCAAATGAAATGTGAAATATTAACTTATATTTTTCTCATGTTAAAATATTCTCTCCTCATATCGGTGGGTGTAAAAAGGATCTTTTTTTTTCAGAATATAAATTAATAGGACGTGACAAACACCATAACTTTATAGTATAAAACTTAGAAAAAGTGCTTTAATTATCGTGAGGCTAGCCATGGAAAATTAGTCTAAAATATTTGGAATTTGTGTCAACTATTAATAAGATGTATCATATCTTCTGTGTGTGCTTTATTTAGATTTAAAGTCGATCTTCTATGCAAACACAGTGATATCTTAGAGTTTTCAGTGTTTTCCTAGTTATTATTGGGTACCTAGGCTACATATTTTTTTGTTTTATTTATAAAGCCTATGCACTTATGGAGCGCCTTGTAGGAACATTAAGTGAACATTTTAAGACCTAAAAATCTTTTGTCCATATTATATTATTATTATTATTACCGCGTCTTACTACCCGTTCGGGTTATACGCACTTACGCTAATGTGTAATGGTAGGGTGATTGTGAGATGAAATGGAGGAGCTACAGTTTAACGTGGAATCCGAACCACGGTGGAGGCCTGGCATTCCCCACATTCACAAGATGTCTTGTCAGAGGTGAAGGAAGGGTTTGGTAATCAGATAAATCTGTGCCGGGACCGAGGATTGAACCCCGGCCGCCAGCATAGAAGTCTGACACCTTACCCCTAGACCGCCAGGTCACCCTGTCCATATTATACATATTTAAGAAAAAATACCACAAAGTTAAATTCTAATGCATTAACAAATATTTTTTCTGTTTTTGTTTAAATTAATGTGAATTCGATAGGAAGAACTACTAGTAATGTTGTAATTGAAATAATGCGTGGTAATTATTAAGATAAAATTACCTCAATTTTCAGTAGTAGTTCTTCTGTTGACACGTCCAGTTCTTGGTGTAGTTCTAGACTATAGTCGAATACTGGCTCCGCCTTAATAGTTTGCAAAACTTCCTCGGAATCCATTTCCATCCTGAGTGCAAGAAACATTAGTTGATCATGCCAACAATTTTTAAATAGATTTATTATTATTATTATTATTATTATTAGCACCACGTCTTACTACCCATTCAGGTTATACGCACTTACGCTAATGTGTAATGGTAGGGTGATTGGGAGATGAAATGAAGGACCTACAGTTTAACGTGGAATCCGAACCACGGTGGAGGCCTGGCATTCCACACATTCACAAGTTGTGATAAATACACGTCTTGTCAGAGGTGAAGGAAGGGTTTGGCAATCAGATAAATCTGTGCCAGGACCGAGGATTGAACCCCGGACCCCCCCAGCACAGAAGTCCAACACCTTACCCTTAGACCACCAAGTCACCTTAAATACATTTAACATCTAGTTTGGTGGTTGCATGATCTGAGGCGTTACTGTCGTAATAGACTAAACTGCCAATGATAGGGAGATTGAGGTTCGAATTTCGGTCACTGACAGAGGTTTTTCCAAAATTGTTTTTCACTTTCCCTTCACGCAAATGCGGGTAGAATTTCTACAAATATAACCTTCCTAGTCGCTAAAAACCAATACCGTAGTTAGTACGTAGGCGTATAACCAAAACGGGTATTAAGACATTGCCCTTTAAAAAAATTAATAACGTTTTGTAGTGGTTTAAATTCACTCACATGAATGGAATCCAAATTGTTGAAAGTATTGAGCGAGATTAAAAGGGTTTTTTTTAGACCAATAGAATGTTAAAGATTAAAGTAATTAATGAACGGATAGGTTTGTGTGTTTACGATTAAGTTCAAAGTTCGAATAGGTTTGATAAATTTGAAAGAGGATGGAGTAACATTATTATGTATACATAAGCTAATGTTAGTAATCATTGTCTAACCCCAAAAACAATAATTATACTGATCTGCCTAGAAGATAATTGTTTTAATTATTACGATTATTGGTTTTAAATTTGTTTTGGTGGTTTAAAGGTGTTTTTTTTTATAGGGGAATGTGTAAGACCTTGGATAATAGCATTGTAAATAACCCTTGAAAAATAGTCTTAAAATATATGCAATTTGAATTAGATACGAATTTCTGCTTTTTATGTTTTAGGAAATAGTAAAACTCACAAAATTAAGCTATTTATTAAAGTTATTTTCGCATGTCGAAAAACTAAAACTCTACGTATTTATTTACAAATTACAGCTCTATTACCTTAAACGTTTATTGCCAACATGAGAAAATAAAAAATAACTGACATGAAATATAGTTAAGAAATGGACAATAGAGGCAGCATCATTCAAAATTTGGAGATGACATTATAAAGTAAAAACTTTAAAAAATACCTACTGGAATAAAGTAAAATACAGAGATTTTGCAGACAATTAAAGTGGTAAACAAATATTTATCTCTCATATATGATATGAACGTACATCTGCCCCTTATATCAAGGATATAACTCCTTTAACAGGGAATTGGAAGAGTCATCAATGTATCTGAAATTATATTAATAGAATGTAAGTCACTCTAGTATCTAGCCTAAAATTTGTGTCAAGAAAACCTGGAAAATTTAGTAGTAAAATTCTTTCTCTTTCACCCAGTTTAATTGTGCATTGCCTTTGACCTATTCAGTTTCGAGATTTAAAGATCTTAAAACGCGAAAGTGAACGAGTTTCACTTATCAAAGTCTCTTTAAAATAGCCTTTTGTTTAAGGCACTCCGGCATAAACAATAACACTTCAGCTTAATGTGTACATATGAGTATAATCTGAAAGGGCAGTAAGACGTGGCGCTAAAAATAAAGAAATCAATAATAACAATAAAAATTACAAGCACATAATTATAGGTCACGAACTATAGCACGATTGGTTGCAAACGGCTGAAATGCAAAATGAGCTCGCGAATGATTGTTCTGCAAGATTTGGTTCGCAAACTATTAAACTAAATGATTTAAAAAAATCTGTTACCATATAAGTAGGCATATACTCCTTTGATCTGACATTTAAAAACCTCTATTATAATTATATAAGTTTTTAAATGTAGGATATAAGGAGTAATATGCACAATAATATGGTAACGGAATTTGTAATTATTTTAGTAAAACTCCTCACTGGAGATGTGTGGTTCACGAACTAATAGTTCAAAACAATTTAACATCGTCTAAAACTGAACTTGATGTGATCTAGTTCAAATTGAATTACAGCTTATGTAGTTAGAGAACTGTTCAAATATAAATGAACTACCTACTCATTTTAGTGATATGACTCCCTTTGAAATAGAAAAGAAAGTTAACGCCACATTGAGATTTTTTTTATGTCATTGTTTACGTCACAACTTTTAGGATCTTAACACAAAGACAGCAAAATATATATTTTTTTATGTAGAGTAAATGACTTAAATCGAGGTTAGTTTGGATTTTAAATATTGATTTATTTATCATTCAATGTTCCCAAAACGTGATTTGATGTTTAGCAACTTAGTTTGTCTTTCATATAGCTTTGTGTATGTAACAAGCTTAAGTACCGAGTGACGTCACAAGCTCAGCCAATCATATATCTCTTTACATTTGACGCTACTTTCTATTCTCTTTACATTGGTTTTAACCATCTCTCTAGTGAACAAATTTTGGCCTGGACCTAGTTCCATCCCCCCTCTATTCTCATTATTTGTAGGGGCGATCTGTTTCTTTAATGTAGTTAAGACTAACCAAAAAAGTAATTTGATTTCGAAGGACCAGTTTTAGGTATACTAAAACAGAGACGGAAGTTGAATGTTGATTTAGAAAAAAAGGTGTATTATGTATAGCCTACCTTTGAGGGGTGTCGTTTACCGGAGATCCGAGAATACCTGGGATCGATGGTCTTGATCTTGATCCGAGGATGGTCTTCTTAAGAATATTAGTTTGCGAGAGGAGCTCCCCTAAACACTCGCGTTTAATGAGTACATATTATATTAGATTAAAACACACACAAAGAACATTAACTTATTATCTATGAATAGTCGCGCACTAAAATCACTTTCCACAGGTTTTTTTTACGAGTTCATATTCAAACAAAACCGAGCAAGAGAGGTTCACCGAGTTGTGATAGAGATTGGAATCCAATGACCACCGTTTGAGACGGAAAAAGCGACAGGTGTGAGAGGGTTTACTTGGAAGTAGGAGGTTAGAGGGGTAGCTAATTCCAAGAAATCTGCAATTGAGTGAGGGGGAATAGGGGTGGAAATAACCAAGTGAGACTAGCGAATCACGAAATATGCAACATTATTGGTCTTGTAGTTCTGTGAACAGTAGGCTTTACTCCATCATAATCATCATTCTCATCAAATGTTACAACCCTGTGACCAGGTCAGTTAAGTTTAATGCATCTATCTTCACGATGCTTCCACCATTCTCTCATTTAATTGCTTCCATACTTCTCTTACCTGCACCTCATCACTTTCTTGGCCTCGTACTTTTCCTACATATCTAATCTCCATCATTCTCCTTACCATCATCTACTTCCCCCTTCCCATTACGTCTCCATACCATCCTAGTCTTGCTTCCTCTACTATCTCATGTACTCCAACATCCTCATTACATGACCATACCATCTCAGCCTTGCTTCCTCTACTATCTCATGTACTCCAACATCCTCATTACATGACCATACCATCTCAGTCTTGCTCCCTCTACTATCTCATGTACTCCAACATCCAACAAAAAAAAATCGTTGAGTGGCTGTCATATTGAAACAGATAACCAGGATGCTCAGTTTACTTTGTTAAGTGGCAGTTTTATGGGTAGTGTGTGTGTCTACTGAGCTAGGGGTCCTGGATTTGATCCCCTGCGTGGCCAGAAATTTTTTTATGGGTGAAATGTGTGTTTACCCTTTCAAATTTATAAATTAAAATCTGGGGCACTTGATGTTGTGCCTGTCCTAGTTTCAAGTTAGATTATAAGGCACATGAAATAACGACAGGCCTAGCAAGCCGGTATTGGGTAATATATAGCTTGAATAAAAAACTGACCCAGGACATAGACTGGAAACAGTAATGGATGTAAAGTAAGAATCAAAGAAAAGAAAAAACCAACTAAATATAAACATTATTTCTTATGACCTGTTCATTATAACAATCATACATTCAGTTAAATGTTAAATCACTGGTCTGGGGGTTTGATCAAGTTCATCCTGTAATTATGATAGGGTCTTACACAACAATATACAGTATAATTGGAATCTTACATTTTATTGACTCTTCGATTATCCTTAACGATTCGAGCTCCCATCCCTGATTACTTTATAACTATTTCTTGTGTGGGGAATTAACATTTATTTATCTTTTAGCCAAAATATTTACAAGTATTGACCTAAATACACACAAAGGCAGAAAGGTTTGGTTAAAAAAAAAGTTGAAACATTTATTATTTAACTTTATTATTTATACAAACATATTTACATTGCTTCCAGATTAACTCACTAATTTTGAAGTACCTACCTACCCACCTCTTATTTTTCTTCTTTTTCTTCATAAAACACTCAGTTTTCATACAGTTTGGAAAAGAAAAGAAAAAGTAAAACTCTCGTTCAATGTAAATAACTACCCGAGAACTATTTAACATTTTGTTAAATTGAGTGGGAGCTAATGAGATAAATTCACCTGCTACAAAGAGGATAAGGTGGGAATTAAAGGAGTGCGAAAGAAAAAAGAAAATCCACATTTTAATTTGAAGCAATCTTATCAAATATATGAAAACTCTCGAATAACACTTTATATATTACTTATGCACAAATTGTTGGTAATATTTATTTTTAATAACATGTTCAGGTTTTGTGCATATTAACTAATTAAACTAATTAGTTGGAGGATGAGGAAGGATGAATTTAGAAGTGTACCTACATTTTTTTAAAGAGTGGAAAACAATTTTTGTAAAAACCACCCTAGTTACACCCAACTAAGATTCGAAACTCGATGTCCCGGTCAGTGAGTGTATTCTAACACGAGTGTTTCACCTTAAACCATGTGGCCACACGAGCAGGTTAATACGAATATTAATTTGTATTTTTTATTTAACATCTCAGAAAGGGATTAATTAACCATAAATTGAGGATTTTTTTTAGATGTTAACATTTTTATTGGCAAAACTTTGTAAGTGGAAATCTTTTCGAAGCGAAAGTCAAAAAGATTTGAAGCTTCGCTTACTGCCAGGGAAAATAAGAATGTGGTGTTGCCGACGATCTCAGTTCGGTGACAAAACGCAAGTTTTCGGAAGTTACGAGGCACAAAGTCGCTTATGAAAAAAAAATACAGTAAAATAAATAAACATAGAGCAGTTTTATAACATTACGAAAACCGAATAAAATATTTAAACCATATTTACCTCGGTTTGCCAGATTTCAGTTTTGACATCGGTTTTTGAATATCTGTCATGAGCATTAGGTGAGGTCATTAAATTCCAGGACATCCATTGACATATTCAACAAATGTTGATATCACCGTGCAAAGAAAATTAAACTCTTAAAACTGCAAAAACACCGACCATTTATAGTGTTCTTTACATATCCACCTTAAATGAGATAGAGCTGTGGAAGGACAGAGGAAGAAGGAAACAAGTGACGATATTACTTAAGATGGCAACAATATATATATATATTTTTAATGCTGCCCTTTCAGTATTTTAATTTTCAATGTGATCCTTATGATCATATGAGTTTGATACGCCGGTTGTAGGCGTTTCAAAGTTTAGTTAATAGTTAGCTCTCGTTCAAGAGTCTATATCTTAACGAGAATGACAAAAAATTATTGTAATGCAACCAACATAAAAGAATTAGATTAAAAATGTCATAGAGTTACCAACTAAGCTACTATAAAAATTTTATTTTATACATTAAGCCTTACTTGTAATTATAAACCATTTTAAGAGAGCCTATTTTTTTTTTTTAAGTACGATACAAGTAATGTTTCATAACTGTATGCAGGTGGTCGTCCTTTGTCGAAAAATGCAATCACAAATATCAAAAATAGCAAACACGCATCTTGAACACATTCACACGTGTATTTAGATATGTACATAATAAAAAGTGTTGAGCTATTAAAAATATATTATTCAAAAACAAATAAAATGAGCTCGGACCAACATAATTCTATCGAAATACAAATACATTTTGTTTAGCTAAAATTATTTCATACAATAAAATAAAACAATATATAATTGAATGATGTAATAATAATTAAAATAAAACAGTTGCCCACATCAAAACCCAGAGCAAATAGAATATTATATTTATATATTTAAATATTACCATCCAAAACGATGTAGTACGTATTTACACCTAGGATACAAAAAAGTAACAAAAGCTGCTTGTTAATTATTGAAGCAACTTACTAACTAGCTAAACTATGTTTATATCATATTTAAACACACAAACATTAGAGACAAAGCAAGCTTAACACAAATAAAGGGTATAATATTGAGCACAAATTAAAGATATAATTTTTTTTCCCCTTCGTCTTAAGGATAGTCAAAATTAAGCAGTTTACTACTTGTTCACAGTTTTTCTTAGATACTAAAAATAACAAATTTATGTCAAATATGGAAGAAGATACAGGAAAGTAGAAAAGACACGCGTAAGTGAACAAATACAATACGGATTTAAAGAAAAAAAACAGTCCACACCTTACACTGCTGCCACTGGACTCATTAAAAGTTTGCCACACACAAATTACAAAATTCCCTCCATTTACTGGCTTTTACAGACACTTTGGAGCATCAAATCTACTGTATGATGCATGTGCCAACCAGTGGGACGCAACCACTATTTGGGGGGCGGGGGCACGATGACACGAGAAAAACAACAAAAATAGTGAATAAAAGTTTTTCAAACAGTGTAATTTTTCTAAGTGATAATATTTCGACGGCCATGTTATTTAATGTCTAGTAAAAATGAACTTATTGAAGTCAATTCCTTAGTAAAGATGAGACAATAAGTTTTTTTTGATTTAGATTCTTAAATTTTTACCTCAATTCTTATTGGAATACGTTTTTAATAAAAGATATTTATTTTTAATTAACTAGTAGTCATTTAAAACATTTTTGTTCTTTACAAATTAGTGATGATTTTAATTATTATTTACGTTGTAACAGTACATTTGTAAAGCAATCGTAGTAAATTTCCTAACACAGGGTTGGTATTTGTTAAAATTGAGGTTTTTGTTTTAGGAATGCATTGCGAAACATATCTATATTATGAAGCAAAACATCAATATTTAGATTTTCGAATTAAGACTAATACATTTGGTAAGTTTTAATTTTAAAAATATATATTGAGTAAACAACGAAAAAATGTGTTACAAAAGGCCTGTAGCATCCGATATTCATTCATCTATTAATAAAGCAGGGACAATCATTTACAGGCATTTTTTTAAGAATAGAGGTATCTTCTTGATAATCTCAGAACTCAAATGAAATTAAATATGTCCAAAACACTCACTTTTGACAATTTAATCCTTCAACGTCTTTTAAAATTTAGGCGTTACTAAAATATTTCCAATTTTATTTGAATTATTCATTACATTTCTTAGTATAAAACAAGTTTTTATTTTGAAATACTCATTAAAAAAAACACAAAATAGATGGCTAGGACTAGATCAAAATTCAGTCCTTAAGTGACTCACTAGTCAGAAAAGTTTCGCCTTGTCTACTTGAGAGGAATTAGATTTAATTTATTCATAAAATATTAAGTATTGTGAAACTGCACCATGTTTTAGACATGATGAATTAACCCAGGGTTGCTACAAAACACATTTTACAAAATTACCTGACTTTTCCAGGTTTTAATGGTGGATAATGACTTGTTTTTTTATTTAATAAGCATGCTTAGTTTTTTGGTTCACATTTTTTTTCTATGTAAAGTTTTACTATTTAAATATTTAAGATTAATGTCAGAGTTTTCTTTGTGTGTGTGTGTGTGTGTGTGTGTGTGTGTAAAAGCCATATTGTGTGCCCTGACCCATCTTTCGTGTACCTTTTTTGTGTGTATGTATATCAAAATGTACCTCAAAGGTCGAAAAAATGTGTTCGCTAAACATTTAATGTCAAAAATAATTATCAAAACAAACAAAACTTGTTAAAGAAATTCTTATTATAAAATTCCCAAACTTTTTACAGGGTTTTGCAAACAAGATTTTACACCTTTTTCAGTTTTTTTCATGAATGATAATCCTTTTATTTATTACAATGATCATATATTTTACTTAAAAATGCAACCATCTACTAGATATTAACACTTTTATAGTTTTATTTAATTATTGAATGATTTGGATACTATACGTGGTCCTGTTTAAATGTGGTATAAAAAAAACCAATGCAAATCTAAACGATTATAGAATGTAACCTTTAAGGGTGTGCGAATAATCGAAAATTTGAGTTCAAGTATAGATTTAGTGGATGCTCAAACACGATTCAAAGATTTTTTACAAGACTGGAAAATTTTTTGAGTACTTGGAATTTTCAATCTTTTTCCTTGTAAATTTCTAGTTTGATTAATTTTATAAAATTTTAATACATAATTTCTTAGCAAATAGTCTTTCTCAATATTTCCATTTGTCGAGAAGTTGACGATCTTGGCTATGTTATTTTAATAACTATAAACACTTTACCCCTCCCAGTCCTTATTTTAATTGCGTAGTAATTAATGCTGCTTCCACACCTCTCCGCTCCCCCCACAGATTTATACGACAAATAGAGCACCTAAATATTGTCTTAACCACTTAAGAAAAGTCAAGAGCTTAACGTTTTCCAAATCCAAAAACGTTTTGGAACATATTTTGTATGCATTTTCCTAGGATTCCTAATAAATAGAGACATTCAAGTACTCGAAAATCAAAAGTTCACATTTAAACTCGTGATGTATATTTATTTTTATTTTTTATAAAAATCAACATATTTCTGGTAAAATTACTATGATTTCTGTTTAGTAACGGTTTTAAACTTATAAAATATTGAAAAATTTAATATTTAGTAAGATAAAATTAAATTCTCTGATAATCTATCGAAGATTTACCCTTCCTTCGAAATTTTTCAAAGCTTCACACACCATTGGTTAAAAATTCAAATTTGCATTTAGTCACAAAAAATTTATCATTTATAGAAAAATGTTTAGGAATTCAATACTTGCGATAATCATAAAAGAATGTTACTTTGTTGTTTAAGGTTTTGTGCAAAATCTTCGAATTTAAGTCAAATTGAATTATGAATATTAAAAATAGTTTTAATGATTTAATTGTTGAATCCAGAATTTTATTTTCAAATCAAAGTCAAAGCGAAGGAACATTCGAAGCGAAGTCAAGTTTTCAAATCTTTACACACCCGAATAATTGTTAATTCGTGGCAAATTAAATTACTCGTTTTCTTTTCCAAGACATTTCCTATCCAGCCTGTAAAAACGTTTCAACTCGACACTTCTTCATCATATCAAAAACATTAAAAAAATACATTAAACTCTCAACCTAAAAAAACAACAACTGTGAATTCACAAAACTCACATTTCCCTTTGATTACACATGCAAACAATCAGTTCATTTTGAGCATGAAAAGACTTAATTCAAAAAAAAGATTCACAGAAAAAAAATAATACCCTGTTTTAAAAATAGCATACATTTTAACAATTCAAGCAGAATAACCCAACAAATAATAATAATAATAAGGAAAAATAGGTAATATATTAAGTAATATACAAGTTTATTAATTAACACTGCCTTTAAAGTCTGTCAGTCTGGTTTTAATTAGATAGATATATTTATATATATTTTAAAAAAAGATAGTAAAAGTTGTTTTATAACATCACACTTAAATTATATTAACCATTTCTAACATAGTCCCTGAATAGTTACTCCTCACGTTTTTACTAAACGGTAACTTTTTTTTTTGTCCCTCCGTCATGTTCCAAATAATTGAATCCAATACGCGGTTTGCCCTCAAGATTGAGCAAGTCTCTCTGCCCTCTACGCCTCTGCGGGGACCTCCGTCTCGACTCCCGCTTCCACCCATTGCGCCAGGCCCCTGTTCACAAGCTCGTAGTTAACAAACACGACCTGTGGATAAACAAGAATTATTATTAGCTCCGTGTCTTACTACCCGTTCGGGTTATACGCACTTACGCTAATGTGTAATGGTAGGGTGATTGTGAGATGAAATGGAGGACCTACAGTTTAACGTGGGATCCGAACCACGGTGGAGGCCTGGCATTCCTCACATTCACAAGATGTCTTGTCAGAGGTGAAGGAAGGGTTTGGTAATCAGATAAATCTGTGCCGGGACCGAGGATTGAACCCCGGCCGCTAGCACAGAAGTCTGACACCTTACCCCTAGACCGCCAGGTCACCGATATACAAGAAAATCAAGGGTTATAAGCATTCAAAGTTTTATAAAATTCCCTGACTGTGAGGGAGAAAGGGGTGAGGGAGGTTTAATCTTAAATAAATCTCAAATCTTAAAGCCACTTTTTTTTTTACTCTTAAAGCTAAATCTGTATCCTAATTTTTTTCTCTCTCATTTTTATTTTAGGTTCCATGATAACTAGTTGGATAGGAATAAGGAAGGAAGCATTTTAGAGGTAATCCACAGTTCTCACACGGCTTCTTTGGTGCCGATTGACAGCTTTGAAAAGTAACTTGACCAAATTATGTATCCCTACGCTGAACTATATGATCTGCAAAAGCTTGTGTTTAGCAGCTGTCACTTCAAACAGTCAAAATATAGTTTCTATACAAGAAACATATATGACCTTGATATATTTATTTTTTATTTATTGTTGATGTTAGGCCTAATATTAATTATTAATTTTTTTCCACAATATTGAAATTTAAAAAAAAAAGCATTTAATCCCAAATTAGTTTTTAATATTATGAATTAATAATTATTTTTTTGTTATTTTAAAAATTATTTATTATTAGTATTATTAATATCATTATAAATGTGAGAAATCTGAATGTGTAGTATTACACATAGGAAAAAAACCCACTGTCATAAAGCTTTCTAACACTATTACAACATTTTAGAAAACAATTATAAAGTAGTTTAAAGTAAGGAGTGGTAATGATTAAAGTTAAAACTTGGATAAAAAACTCAGGAATAGCTATAACCAATTATTTAGATTTTCATTTTAATAAATTAGATAATTTTAAAAATGGTAGATGAATTAAGTAACTTTTAATATTCAAAATATAGATTATATTTTGCTTTTAATGAGCAACAAAACGTCATATGTAAAAATTTTCAATAAATTGATATATCATTGGATTAAAACATGGGTTGAAGATAAGTCTAAAATACACATATAACATATTAAAATTTAGTCACAAAACTTGGATACAACAAATTAAAGACCAAAACAAAGTTTAAATATCAACAGTGTTGTAAATTAGGTAATACGATTGAATTAGTTGGGTAGCATCTCCGAATTAAGTTTAATAAAGTAATGAAAATGTTCGTGTTACGTTTTTGAAGAATATAATAATTTTAATTTTAAGGTTATGTATAAAATTTAAGCCTTATCTTGGTTCAGTCTCATTACTCCTTGTGATAATCAGCCACTGATTTATATTCTTCCGACATGTTTCGGTATAAGAATACCATAATCATGGGCGACGTAAAATGAAATTAAAGAACCAGAAGAAAACTTAAGAATTATGTTGTACAAAAATCTTAATAAATTACCGTTATATTAATTAATTTGTAAAAGAAAATTAATAAACAAACCGACCAAAGTCGCTGTGCGAAATTAGATTCACTAGGCCTACTCAAACAGTTATTACAAACTGATACCATCTGCTAGCTGTCATGTAAAAACAAAGAAGTGGTAATTCAATTGTACCTACATTTGCGTGGAAGGAAAGTGAGAAACCGTTCAGCAGGCTGGTCTAACACAAGAATGACGACTTAGACCGTTCAGCCACTGAAGCGGGTGATAATATTTAAGTAGCCAGTGTTTTTATATAAATCGTGCATTAATCTAAATATGTATAATGTATTATTATTATTGTTATTATCGTAACCAAATGTCACCTCCTCCGTTTGTGGACCAGTTTGTCAGGATGGGTTGCGGCCGAGGATGAGAGAGACGACTGGATATATAACTGTGTGGGTTCGTAATTGACGTTCGGCTTAGGTCTTAGCGGTTTTTATTGCGCTAATGCAAAATATAATTTTGATAAGTAGTAGTAAAATATAAGAAATAATTTAAAAGACTATATAAAAACTTGTGGCAGAACGAAGTATTGCAAGGAATGATTAACCAATCAATGGCCCTGACTGACCTCTAGGTGGCCCAACGCGGACATGAACCCCATTACCTTAGGAGATTAACTATAGCACCTTCAGCACTCATACCCGGCGATCCGGCGTCCTAGCCCGCGTAGCTCCTAAAATGGGCAGCGTGACCAACCTAAGCTCGATGGTGATTAGTCAGCCCTGTTAGCTGGATTACACTCCTATTTAACGTGGCTTCTAGTTTGGTTTACTGTACACTAACAAATCATAACACCTTGCAACCCTCGTTTTGTCATTCACAATACACAACACCTCGCAACACTCGTTTTGTCATTCACAATACACAACACCTCGCAACCCTCGTTTTGTCATTCACAATACACAACACCTCGCAACCCTCGTTTTGTCATTCACAATACACAACACCTTGCAACCCTCGTTTTGTCATTCACAATACACAACACCTTGCAACCCTCGTTTTGTCATTCACAATACACAACACCTTGCAACCCTCGTTTTGTCATTCACAATCCACAACACACAACTGATAAACATTCACGCCTCAATCTAAGCTGTGTCGATTACATTATGTATATATTCATTATATAAAGTTACCAAGGTGATTCAGGTAGTGTTTAACCTAATTATATATGGGCTAAGACGACTTAGTCAGATTGTTGGTCGGGGAAAGTTGGCCATTATTTACAGCGGATCGAATCTTTAAAGAATGTACCGACAAACCATAGAAGGGTTAAAATAGGCAGTGGCAGAGGTTTTTTTTTTTGGAAGTAGTCAAGTGCTGGGGTAAGACTCGATACTCTAAATAAAGGACGTATTTTGTGGAACAAGTCGCCTCGCTGCAATTCTTTACTAACACAGTAGAAAATAAGGTGTTTTTAGCAAGCTTGTAGGCAGTAACAGGGATTGCAAGGTTAATAACCTGCTAGCCAAGTATTAAGGAATTTTGTGAGAGTTGCCGTTGGTACAACAATAACTTCCTAAAAGTTGCCAGGGGGGGGGGGGTTCTTCCCTTGTATGGGAGGACAGCTAACGATCTGGTGGACAGTAGGATACTTCGTCTATATGTTGGGTCACGAGGACCAAAGGGAATGTTTTCCTGATATTTAAAAAAAATATCAGTCTAGTCGATTGTGAATTTATCTTAAGTCAGTCGACGGCCACTCTCACACTATCCAAGGCGCGCGACGCGTATCAAGTGAATTACTAGAAGCCAACCAATATAGTAAATAGTAATTTAAATATATGATCTCGTCAATTAATTTAACACACTAGCTAAAGAATTGATGGAAGTGAATAATAAATAAGAATTTAAATAAATGAAGTTTTATTATGTTAACCAACAACGCCGCCAACTATATGATCAGTGGACAAATAAACGTTCATTCCGTGTCGAACCTCATTTCATTTGTGAAGCCATTACGGTCATATACAGGCTGGCCATTAGAGTGTGTTAGCTGATGTCCGTTTACGGGCGTAACGGCCTGAGCTGCTTAGAACAAGTTAAAACATTCATAAAAAATTTCAGGCTGTGGTTTTTGCTCTACAAGAAAAATAAATTGATCACGTGTCTATTAATATAAAATATAGCCAAGGGAAAACCCTTTTAATTAAATTTCAATAAAGTTGTGAAGCAAAAATATAGGAAAACATTCTGAAAGCACTGTATAATAGGGGTGTGCAGAGCTGCGAATTAAATGTCACAAACAGTAGTTAACCTACCTGTGTCCCCTGGATGGAGTAGAGGTAGACGACAGGTACCCCATCGTCCGAATAGCCGCACAATTGGGCCTGTAGCATCTGGCCCTGGGTGAGTTCCTCCATGGCAATAAGCGACTCTTTGCTCCATTCTGCTTCCACGCCTACGCACACACATGATACATTATTAGAGGTCAAAACACGCCTCAGTGGCTGCGTGGTCTAACTCGCCGTAGACTAGACTGCCTATGACAGGGAGACTGAGGTTTGAATCTCGGTCTGAGGTTACCGAGGGTTGGTTTGTTTCCTAAATAATTTTCCCCTTTCCCTCCGTGCAAAGGCTGGTACACTTCATTTAAATATAACCTTCCTAATCTTTAAAACCATAAGCATAGTATCTAAGTGTATAAACCCAACGGGTAGTAAGAAGCGATGTTAAAACAAAATATAATAGGGGTCAAGGAATAACCAAATTTAGAGTTTTTTTTAGCAATGAAATTTTTTTAATATATAATAGGAAACAAGTGGTAACCAAATTTAGAGGCTTTTTTAGCAACGAAAAAATATAATAGGGGTCAAGGGGTAACCAAATTTAGAGGTTTTTTTAAGCAACGAATTACACAAATTGGTTCGGGGTGTATGCACATGTAATAATATGCTGGTGATGAGGAAGGTTAAATTTTAATGGAAATGTACCTACATTTGCGTGGAAAGTGTAGAACCATTTACGAAAAACGACCCTCAGTATACATGACTAGACTTCAAATCCCCATCTTCAGTTCATCAGTGGTGTTGCCTACTGCAAGAGTTGTCACCTAGGTACTTGTGTATGTTGTACATGTACATTTATTACACTAATACATTAAGGTGGTAGAATTTTAGAGGAAATGTAGCTGCATTTTCAGGGAAAACCATCCTAGCACACCCGACCGTGATTCAAAACCTAATCTCACTCTCGACAAACAAACCAGTCTTAACATGAGAGTGTGGCGTGGAACCGTGTGACAACCGATGAGAGCCGTGTTTGTGTCGAAAATAGTGCGACGGACGAGCAAAAACAACCGCACTCACCTCCGACTGGACTGACGTTCGCCAGATAACACTCGGTGGCCTGGAACGGCAACATCATGAAATCCGAACGTATCTGCCTCAGGGCAGAGTTTTCCACCGTCTGGTAGCCGCCATAGTCGACAAACTTGACGTCACAGGTGTCGCTTTCCTCGTCAACCGACACAACCATGGCTCGGTACCAGCCGCCCATCGTCGGCGCCACGCAGATCACGGAAACTAGGCACAAAAACACAATCATGAGTCAAGTCACACAGAAATAACAGTTTTTTAATAGAGCAAGTCAAAATTAGAGATCAATTGAATCCTCCAACCCCCCCCCCCCACTTTTTTTTAGCACCACCACCTTACTACTTGTTCAGGTTGTACACCTATGTACTAATTACATTAATGGGTAGGGATTAGGAAGGCTTCATTTTGAGGAAGTGCACCCTCATTTGCGTGGAAAACCGTTCTAGAAAAACCACCCTCAGTGCACCCACCCAGGATCGGACCCCGATCTCCCTGACTTTGGCAGTCTAGTCCAACACAAGATTAGCACGTCAGACCAAGCGACCACCGAAGCGGATCCCTTTATTTTTTATTAATCCGATTCTCCATTTACTTTCATATTCGAATTTTGAAAAAATGGCCTTAACGCTGTGCATAGAGTTCCGGAAAGTAGAGGCGTGTGAAGTCTCGTCTTGGCTTCGAAAGTAATTCCAAATTCGACAATTACTAAGTATTTTAGCACCATGTCTTACTACCCATTTGGGTTATACGCTTATGTATTAATCACGCTAATGGGTTTGGGATAAGAAAAGTTAAATTTAGTGAAAACTACTCTTGGCGCACCCGCCCATGATTAAACCACGATCTCAGTGTCATCAGCAGTCTAGTCTATTGCGAGAATAGCGCCTTAGACCATGTGGCCACCGGAGCAGTTGTTCTAAACACTTTGAAGATCAATATTCATATGGGAAAAAATCCTAAATAATTTAATCATAAGTGATAAAGTGAATTATTGCCTAATGTCTTGAAACTGTATAAGGGGACATTGTAGAAACACTGTAAAGTAATGTAAAGTAATTGATTGTGAAGTAAGCCAACCTGAAAGGATAGTTAGGTTAGGATTAGATAGACGAACACACTACTCTCTTAATTTTTTTCTAACACATAACATTTCACATTTCTTCACAGTTACACGTTGTTTTAATTTTCCGGAACTGTTCGTTTCTCATATAAAGAGACACATATAAAACACATAATATGTAGTGTTTCTACAGTAGCCTCATGGCTTCTTTGGTGCCGATCGACAGCTTACAGCCTTGAAAAGTTACCAGACCTAGTTATGTATCCCTACGCCGAGTCAAATGATCTGCAAAAACATGTGTTTAGCAGCTGTCACTTCTGACGGTCAAGATTTAGGTATGTACCTAAATGTTGACTGTGAGAAGTCAGCTGTGAGCTGTCAGTCAGCACCAGAGAAGCCACGGGGCAACTGTATATACCTAAATGTTGACTGTGAGAAGTCAGCTGTGAGCTGTCAGTCAGCACCAAAGAAGCCACGAGGCAACTGTATATACCTAAACGTTAACTGCCAGAAGTCAGCTGTGAGCTGTCAGTCAGCACCAGAGAAGCCATGGGGTTAGTGAATATACCTAAACGTTAACTGCCAGAAGTCAGCTGTGAGCTGTCAGTCAGCACCAGAGAAGCCACGGGGCAACTGTCTATTATAGGTAAATAATAACTTGACTAATCAGAATAAAACCGTGGCTCACCATTGACCGGGCTCGGTAGCGGAGGAGCCGTGGGCTCGCTGTAGCAGATGTTCATACAGGCGTTGAGACTGTTCAGGGCGGGGAACGTGGGGTGTAACGGCTGTTGCAAGAAGAAGTGAGTTGTCGACACCAGACTAGACAGGTACACGTCGTTGCTGACCCCCTCCAACAGCTGTAACTGACCAAACATACATCGTGACGTCTTCAGGAGGGGCGGGAGGGGAGAAGGAACAAAACACTGTGAACGTGGTTCTCAGCACTGGTGGTCATGCAGTCAAGGGAGATGTATGCTAGAGAACGAGGATGAGCGAAACATAAGGTGGAGTGGAGTAGAGTCATTTCCGCTCAACGTATTTAAACATGCACCTTTTGAACCGACTTACAATCCAACTTAAATCTAGGACAGACACAAAATCCAGGCCCCCCGGCCGTTAATTCATCACTGTGAAAGAGGAAACCCACATTTCACCAACGATAACATTTTCTGCCGTGCCGGGAATCGAACCCAGGATCCCTTAGCTCAGTAGACATACACGCTACCGACTGAGCCAGGGTGTCGTATAGGTAAAAGGTATGGTAGAATTTTTTTTAGCACTGCGTCTTACTACCCGTTCGGGCTATACGTTTATGTACTAATTACGCTAATGGTTTTAAGGATTAGGAAGGTTATATTTAGAGGAAATGTACCCACATTTGTGTGGAGGGAGGGGAAAGCCATTTTGGAGAAACCACCCTCAGTAGAGCCGACCGAGATTTGAACCTTGATCTCTTCTTTAGCAGTCTAGTCTACTGCAAGAATAGCGCATTATATCATGTGACCACCAAAGCGTGTGTGTGTGTGTATGTGGTTGATTTCCAATCTACTTTGCCGTAACTCAACACGCACTATACTCATTTCCATCTTCCATTTTCTCTCGACCTTTTTTCAAGCCATGCGGGATTGAGCGAGTCATTGGTGCGAGAAGAACATACTGATTTACTTGTTGCGATTCCTTTTTGAAAGAAACAATGTCGTAACGTTAAGTGGAGCCTTAGCGAAGTGCAGTGCGCACTACTTCAACGACACTACTACTTCACTCAAACTACTGGCCAACTCAGCCGAGTTCTTGCCTACTGGTGCTCTGGCATAATTTCACAATGAGTTTTAAAATATCGGTATTCAACGAGTCTGACTGTTCATTGGCTAAAATTAGAAATCAGAATAATAAAAATAATTAGCACCGCGTCTTACTACCCATTCGGATTATACGCTTTTAAGTACAAATTACTCCAATGGATTAGGAATTGGGAAGGTTGAATTAGAGGAAGTGAACCCGCATTTGCGTGGAGGGAGAGTGGAAAACCGTTTAGGAAAAACCACCCCCAGTTCACCCGACCGAGATTCGAACCTCGATCTCCCCGTCCTCAGCAGTCTAGCTCAACACGAGACTAGCGCGTCAGCCAACTACGCCACCGAGGCGGCGGTTGCTAACTAAAGAACTAGCAAGAGATTGCGTGTTCACCTGTAGGAATTCTGGAAGTATCGGGATGATCGGTCCCGTCGGCATGAAGCACACCTGCTCCAAGGTTATGTCGGGGTACCTCTTGATCGGGAACTTCTGGCGGATCATTTCCAGGGCCCCTTCAATATCCATCTGCATGCCTAGATACAAACGTAGACAACAAAAAAATTGTTACAGTGCAACTTTCCCGTGCACATTCAATAATTCAAGAGTTGACAGAATAGGATTATTATTATTATTATTATTAGCACCGCTTCTTACTACCCATTCGGGTTGTACGCGCTTACGCTAATGTGTAATGGTAGGGTGATTGTGAGATGAAATGGAGGACCTACAGTTTAACGTGGAATCCGAACCACGGTGGAGGTCTGGCATTCCCCACATTCACAATATGTCTTGTCAGAGGTGAAGGAAGGGTTTGGTAATCAGATAAATCTTTGCCGGGACCGAGGATTAAACCCCGGCCGCCAGCATAGAAGTCTGACACCTTACCCCTAGACCACCAGGTCACCCAGAATAGGATTGTGACAGTCTTCACAGAGTTATTGCACAAAGGAACGGTGAGGTTAGGTACTATGTCTATGAATCTCCAGTACAAATTTTAAATCGGTTTTCTCGGTGATACTGGAAAAGCGTATAGAAAACATATAAAAGGGAACCAAACACAACAGTTCACACTTTACACTGCTGCCACTGGACAAAGAGGTAATGGATGACTCCTTAGAAAAAAAAATCCATTGTTAGCGCCCAATACCCCCGACCTAGGTTTCATTCTATCGAAATTCATCAGGAGGGAGAGAAAAATGGGTAAAGATGTAACTTTTTACAAATATAACAAAATACCTCAAAAAGCGAAAAGAGGTTTTCCTTAAAGTAACTGTACTAGTTGTTAGATAAGGTTCTTCCTGTGAACATTGGACTATAGTAACTGTTCTGGCTGTCAGATAAGGTTCTTCCTATGAACATTGGACTGCAGTAACTTTTATAGCTGTCAGATAAGGTTCTTCCTATGAACATTGGACTGTATTAACTTTTATAGCTGCCAGATAAGGTCCTTCCTATGAACATTGGACTGTAGTAACTGTTCTAGCTGTCAGACAAGGTTCTTCCTATGAACATTGGACTTTAGTAACTGTTCTAGCTGTCAGATAAGGTTCTTCCTAAGAACATTGGACTGTAGTAACTGTTCTAGCTGTCAGATAAGGTTCTTCCTAAGAACATTGGACTGTAGTAACTGTTCTAGCTGTCAGATAAGGTTCTTCCTATGAACATTGGACTGCGTTGAGAGTCTACAATTAAGTACCTTCAACAGCGCATATCTTGAGATCGGTGGTGTCCGGGTGTCTCTTAATGAGGATGCTGGCGTTGGTCTTCTCCTTGATCTGGTGGACGAAGGTCCCGTGCCGACCTATGAGGCGCCCCACCAGGATCTGAGGGAGCACAAACTCGTACACTGAAGGGACGGGGAGGTCCCCGGCGACGGAGCTCCCGCTGGCTGGGGTGCGCGATGGAGGGGTGGCCACGTCGCTGCAACCCTTACCGCTGTCGCTCGAACCCTTCAAACAAGGATACACAGTTCAGGGCATACATACAGACCCTTTAAAACATATTAGGGTTTTGTCGAGATGAAATATTTATTTTATTAAGACTTATTTATGGTATTTAACATGGATTTTCTAAACTGACTGATTATATTATCACAAACAACTTATAAATTAACTTAAATCTAGAACAACATGGTGTTCAGCCAAGCTATATTTTTAAATTCCATGACTTTTCCAGATCCAATTTACTTTTTTCCAGAACACTATACATCGATATTAAAATCATTTTTTAAGATTACAGATTAATATAGTGGTGTTTTTTTTCTTTTCTAGATACACACACATTCTGAAATTATCTCGCTCGATCAAAGAATTTAAAACGATCTCTGCCTCTGGGGAAATGGACTATTTTAAGTTTAAAAATAGGGTGCGTATAACCCGAGCGGGTAGTAAGATGTGGTGCTAATAATAATAAGTTAAAAATCGACTTAAAATAGTTGTGGGACAGAATCATTCCTAGTTCCTTCTACTTAAAATGTGGGCCTAATCAAATTTTGCGCATGTGAATAACCATGACTCAACTTTGGCTAAAGACACAAAACTCCCTTGTTGACCTTGAGAAGTGATTTTAGTCTGCTCAACAGGGACAATGGCGTGAAAGTGATTCCAGGTAGCTATTAACGGGAAGAGAAGTGTTATTTTGACTATTGTGAATCAAAATCACGAGGCTTTTTATAGACAAATGTAAAAATTCCAGAAATTTAATAAAAATCCCCGACTTTTCCTTGACCAAGCAAATTATCCGACAATTCCCCGTTTTTCCAGGTCGCTGGACACCCTGAACAAACACAACATCCAGATCCCTAGTCGTTTATTCCTCGCTGTGAAAGAGCCCACATTTCACCAAACACACACTTTTTCAGCCACGCCAGGAATCGAACCAGGGACACTCTGCTTAGCAGGCAGAAATGCAACCGAATGAGCTAAAGTTTCTGACTTAAGTTGAAATAAACTTCAAAATATTACACAATCGTTTATTCAGAGCTTACCGTGAAAATTTGAGTGGACAATATTGTAATAGTTAACAAAACCACTTTCCACAAATAATATATTTTTTTTTCAAAACTGTCAAGTTGGCCGTATTCCTGTTTACTTCCGTAAGAAAATGATGGTTTAAGTTTGTAATCTTAAAGTTTTCATTAAAAAATCGCAAGCGAGTTATACCGACCGGTTCTCTAACAAATAAAAGAACACTGTTTAGTTTAACATTTTTTTCTCTGTTGAACCTGTTTTAACTGGGTTTAATAATTGCAAAGATTCAAATACTGTAGACAAAGTATTTCCCTCTTCTCCTCTCGAAAACCAAGAGTTACTGGAGAGAAAATAGCCTCATATTTCTAAAAAAAACACACCCAATTTGGTCTTAACTTGCAATTACAGGCAAGGCCGTAGCTAGCCAATAATTTCAGGGGGGGGCGGGGGGGGGTTGGTGAGCACATCCCCCAATTGCTGGAAGATAAAAAACATTATAAATGACAAACGGTTATAGAAGCTCTCTGAAGTGTTTTTTTATTATAAAATAACCCCCTAGCTGCCGAAGGGTAGGAAATTTTCTAAATATTAAACACTTTTTGAAGCTCTGTGAGGTTTTTTATGGTAAAATAACCCCCAAAATGCTGAACGCTAGGAAAATTTCTAAATATTTAACACCTCTAGAAGCTCTTTGAAGTGCTTTTTATAATAACACAGCCGCCTAATTTGTATTTGTATTTTAATTTTTATATCGTTTGAACCATAAATAAAGCTATATATATTTTGTTCATTAAATTTCGCGGGGGGTTTGAACCCCCAACCCCCCCTGGCTACGGCCTTGATTACAGGGGTTACCAGCCAAACTATATTTTAAAAATTCCTCGACTTTTCCAGTCGCTATAATTAAAAACATGATTTTAATAAGATTTGCAATTTAATGTAATAATATTGTTTGACACACAAACATTTTGACGTTCCATGAAGCGGATAAAGGATTTCACCCCCCCGAGTCAACGGCATATTGTGTAGTACGAAGCAAGTTGGAATATTAAAAGACCACCTTACATCGACACAGGTTAAAATTGTTGCGAGATACATCATAGGAAGAATAAACTAAAATAGGATGTAACTAGATTCTCACATATGTGCATGACCGTGCCTCAATTTTGACGATAAAGGGGTGGAAAAAGGTGACCAGAAAATCACACTGGCCTCGAGAATTGAAATGGAGGACCTACAGTTTAACGTGGGATCCGAACCACGGTGGTGGCCTGGCATTCCACACATTCACAAGATGTCTTGTCAGAGGTGAAGGAAGGGTTTGGTAATCAGATAAATCTTTGCCGGGGCCGAGGATTGAACCCCGGCCGTCAGCATAGAAGTCTGACACCTTACCCCTAGACCGCCAGGTCACCCGAGAATTGAAATAGATTCGCAGTGGGTATATACTGGAAGAAAAGTGTTATTTTGACCATTGTAAATAAAAGTTGTATATTTTTTTATAATATGTTATTATTATTATTATTAGCACCGCGCCTTACTACCCGTTCGGGTTATACGCACTCACGCTAATGTGTAATGGTAGGGTGATTGTGAGATGAAATGGAGGACCTACAGTTTAACGTGGAATCCGAACCACGGTGGAGGCCTGGCATTCCCCACATTCACAAGATATCTTGTCAGAGTTATATTATGTTAATTTGATATAATTCCTTGACTGTTCACCCTGAATGATTATTAGTGCAAATCATTAATAATAATCATATAATATTTCCATGTTATTATTGATTGATTTATGTCAAATGTTGTATTGAACAAAAAATCGTATTTGCTAGAGTAAATAAATTTCCCTCCGCATGACATTAACTCCCAACTAAAGCAAATGAGATGTGTGTTGATTATAATTGAACTAGAAACCCCCTTTATCTTTATTAGTTACTAAGCCGTTAGTTACCATTGTTTTTATGTGATTATTTATTTGACTAGCGTACAAACATGGAAATGAATAAGAGTACATAATTTCATACCACTATCAAATATTAGTTTTTCTTCAGAATAATTGCAACAGAGTTTAAGGTGCAACTTATCGAGGATCGTAATTTTACGAAAGATAATCAGATTTTATTAATTTGCGGTATTTAACGTACACTCTTTGAACCGACGGACATGGTGTCTCTACTCAACTTGACCAATGAAATCCCCCGACTTTTTCCCTGATTTCCCCTAATCATTTCCTAAAATTCCCCACTAAAATGTATGTAACATCCTTATAACTCCCCCCC
>CABEEJ010005431.1:31340-50311 GCA_901482245.1 Timema douglasi | reverse complement strand
CCATTATTTCGTCTTTCCCAACAAGTCCCGTGTCCATATTCTTTTTCTTAGGCTCCCTCTCATATTTTTCAATATCTTTATTAGCATATAACGCAGCTGTTGCACCCGAAATTAATCTTTGAAGTTCCATAAATATTTGCACTAGAACCTAGTCCCAAACTAGCAGCGTGTGAATACTCTAATCCTGTTTCTATTATACTAGCTAGTATACAGATATCTAGTCGCTAGCTAGCACACTTGATTTCTAGTACGAGCTAGTGTCATGTGATACGGGCTTAAATATGAGAGGGCAAAAATAAACGAGTCATAGATCATTAAAACAAAATGTATCTTTTCTTTTTTCTATAATTTTACATTGTTGCCACTATTTAATTAATATCCAAAGTTGTATTAATTTTGCTAGGTAGGGGATATTTAAATTGTTTTAATATTTTTAAATATTAAATTTATTGATTCCAACAACTTATTAATAGTCATTACTTTTTATGATAGGTTAGTGTTTTTAATTTATTTATTTCAAATTGTACTTTTTGTGTTGTTTATATTATGTAAATTATTAATGTTCCCTATTTTAACACACAACATTCAATTATATGTTTGAAATAAAGTGCATTGAGTAAAAATAATTGGCAATAAATAAAATGATAGAATATAAGGAAAATGGTAGAGCACAAATAACTACTACTACTACTACTTCCTGAGGAAGCTGCTATAGTAGCATCTAAATATTGATGTGTGTGTAAATATACGTTCGTGTTTTTACTTTTATATGTGCTCTACAACATCTAATTAGAAATTAATTAATTTAGTGCGAAATCTGAATCTGTTACATTAAATTTACTATGTTGTAAATTACAATATACTCGCTTTCCAATTATATGACTTTATCCTTTATTAAATGTTATGTAAACAATTTATTGATTTGAATTACTGTTCTTCAATGTACCGTTTTTAACGTCTTTTTCCTTTTAAAAATGATTACTTTTGTAATTTTAATTGTTTTCTAAAATATCTATTTATTCTTACATGTGGTATTATATATTTACAATGCTGGCCTGTTATAGGTTGTATGGCTGTCGGTCAGGACTAGAAAAAACTTTACCTGTATTACAATTTCACAAGTTCTTTTATGGTTGTTAGCCGTGAATATAGCAGGTGACACGCGAGTGAAATATTCGGCCGACCTGTCAGCCTGATCGAGGAGTCATAATGTTCCGCTATTTCCGAGAGGCCGATCACGCGGCCCTCTACAAGAAGTTCCGACACCCCACTCCAGACCAGCTCATCACACACATTGTCGACTACATCACACAGCAGGTGAAGTCCCACACAATATTATCTCTTGTTACTAACTAGACATTTCCTTCATCAGATCTGTATCCCTCTGGGTGTTGCAGTGGATGTGGGGTGCGGAGCAGGCCAGAGCACCCTAGTGCTGGCCCCGCACTTTACCAGCATTCTAGGCGTGGACCCCAGTGATGCGGCCATACAGGAGGCGCGAGGAAGCAACCCACCATACAACGTCCAATTCAGGTCTCACAGCTCTGCTCGCGCTAGGAATCGTGAAACAATAACTGTGCGCTTTAAACCCCATTGGGAGCGCATGTACTTGGGTCTCGGTTTGTCGCTCATTATTACGACAGGGTTTGAATTTTGGTCAGGTTTACCAGAGGGTGGTTTTTCCTAAATGTTTTCCCTCTCTATACTCGCACACATTTGTGGGTGCATTATACCTCCCTTATCTCCGCTCCACTAGAAAAGGTAGTAAGACAAACATGTCATGATAAAGAATTAGTTTTATTGAATAAATATCTAAAATACGGCTTATATCAAACATTCATTGCTCTCCAGACTATAGAATTATGAGTTCTTAGCAATTTGTTATTATTATTATTATTATTAGCAACGCGTCTTACTACCTGTTCGGGTTATACGCACTTACGCTAATGTGTAATGGTAGGGTGATTGTGAGATGAAATGGAGGACCTACAGTTTAACGTGGGATCCGAACCACGGTGGAGGCCTGACACTCCCCACATTCACAAGATGTCTTGTCAGAGGTGAAGGAAGAGTTTGGTNTTACTACCTGTTCGGGTTATACGCACTTACGCTAATGTGTAATGGTAGGGTGATTGTGAGATGAAATGGAGGACCTACAGTTTAACGTGGGATCCGAACCACGGTGGAGGCCTGACACTCCCCACATTCACAAGATGTCTTGTCAGAGGTGAAGGAAGAGTTTGGTAATCAGATAAATCTGTGCCGGGACCGAGGATTGAACCCCGGACCCCCAGGACAGAAGTCTGACACGCTACCCCTAGACCACCAGGTCACCCAGCATATGTTTATTATTTATTAAAAACTAACTGTCAGCCTTTGACCTTAGATTAAGTTCTTGATAGTCCAAGTGTCCAGTTAGAACAGTCCACCTCCCCCCTTGGTCCTGAACTGACAAATAGGATGTGTTGGGGTTCCAGGGTCGGTAGTGCAGAGTCCCTGGATGTTAAACCAGGCTCAGTGCACTTAGTGACAGCTTCCCAGGCCTGTCATTGGTTCAACCTGCCTCAGTTCTATCAAGAAACTGAGCGGGTCCTGGCCCCTGGCGGGGTCTTGGCCATGTATGGATACCTCCTACCACGCCCCCTGTTTGGGGACATACAACTGGGACATATAGTGGACAAGGTGAGAGTACGCAACTCTGAAACAACTAGCGCTGTGTTTGTAGCAGGGCTATAGCTAGCGCTTTGTGTGTTGCAGTACTATAGCTAGCGCTGTGTTTGTTGCAGTACTATAGCTAGCGCTGTGTTTGTTGCAGTACTATAGCTAGCGCTGTGTTTGTTGCAGTACTATAACACTATACTAGGGGACTATGTGCTGGATGGAAGCAAGAAAGTTTATCTTAACAACTACAGGGACCAGGAGTTCAACAGGGTCCCCTTCATTGGAGAACCACTTGTTAGGTAAACTAACAACTTACTCCCTTGGGACCACTTGTTGGGTAAAGTAATGATTAACTCCCTGGGGACCACTTGTCGAGTAAAGTAACGGCCAACTCCCTGGGGACCACTTGTCAGGTAAAGTAACAACTAACTCTCGGGGGACCACTTGTCGAGTAAAGTAACGGCTAACTCGCTGGGGACCACTTGTCAGGTAAAGTTATGGCTAGCTCCCTGGGGACCACTTGTCGGGTAAAGTTATGGCTAGCTCCCTGGGGACCACTTGTCGGGACCTCGACTACTCATCATATTGTTCTCAACTGTTTCAGAGACGAGAGTGTTAGTGCCGAGTACCAGGCTACAGTGACAGACCTGGTGGGATATGTCAACAGTTGGTCGGCTTGTCAGAACTACCGTCGCCAACACGGCGATGTCAATACTGCCAACATACTGACCCACTTCCAGGATGAGTATGTTACTTGTGTTACTTGTGTTAGCATGTGTGCTACTTGCCTGGAGGGAGGGTGGATGAACATAATCCTCTCTTGTTACAGGATAATGCAGACTATCGGAGCCAGTAGCGCACCTGACGATACCGCAATAACAATACAATACAAGTACTTCTTGCTCATGGGTCGCAAGCCCCTGGGATTACATTAATACATTAAACACATTTGGGCCGTGTGTCATATTTTTATAATACATTTAAATCACAATCATTTCAGGAATAATTGGTGTCATTAACAAAAATATTTCATACATGAATGTAAAAAATAAACACTATAGCCTTAAAAATAAATATACCAGGTATATCCAGAAAGAAAAGACCATGGCATTTATAAATAAATGTTTTTTTACTAAACTTTTGCTGAAAACACTTGAATTTGGAGAAGTTTAGTTATAAAAGTCTGTCGCCTGTCTTTTGAACCACGTTATGACGTCATTCATCTCATCTTCAGAGTTAAGTTTTTCCCGCCAAGATGTTTCTTTAGGTGAAGAAACAAGTGACAACCATACCATTTGAAACTGTCACGTGCAGTGTGGGACCGAGGTTAGTCTTGGAGCAGGCAGACGTCATCTGTCAACATTCCCCTTCTATTGTTCTGAATGGCCCGTCGAAGAAGTCTCATAGTATGCATCAGCATTGTCATGACAGGAGGCATAAAGTCAACCAGGAGAATGACTCTTCTGTCCCAGAAAACTAGGTTTTTTTTTCTCCTTTGATGAAGTCGTTTTGAACTTCCTGGTTTTGTCGGAATACGTATGGCGCCATTGAAAAGACTGTTGCTTCGATTCAATTTCATCCCCAGTCACAATAGAGTCCAAAAACTCGTCCACCTCTGTCTAACACGTGAGCGCGGAGCCCATCCGCTTTTTCTTGTGGTCGTCTTAACATTTTGGATACCTTGTGTGCAGAAATGTTTTTGTCAAGGCTTAACGAATCAAGTGTTGCACACTTCAGGAATAATGTCATGTAACTGTTTTCATCCGACGCCATTCTGCGCGAATCTCTCTTTTTCCAACCTGTGGCCTGGGTCTCTGTTTTATTCAAGCCATATATTCTCCACTACTGGCTTGCTAAGCCTGTCATCGCCTCATATTCCTTTTAATATAACTTGAGACTAGGATAGGCACAACATCCAGTCCCCAGCTGTTATCAATGTGAAAGAGTGAACCTATATTGAATTAATTTAACAATAGGTAATTTGATTTAAAAATTGTGAATCCCCACCCCCTTATTTATGTATTCTTATACCCATAAATAACAGACAGGTTGGTTACAAGGGTTTTTTATTTTTATTCAACAAAATGACAAAAGGCTCTATGAGAGAGTGAGGCATGCCCAGCGTTGGGCACATAATGGCCGAAGAGTAATAATAACACAACACCTCCCCAAGTTCATAAATGGCCAAACAAACAATTTAAACAATTACGGTTAAATTGACCTTCGCACAAATTTAGTAGCGATAACAATAACAATGAAGGATGGTGATGGTAAACCCTAGACTATGGTAATATCAAAAGGATATTAGCTAGTCGCCATCGGTGACTCTCAATTTATCAGAGTAATAGACAACATGTTCTAGATAAAAGAATAGCTTAACAGTCATAAATGGGCATAATAGAAATATACAACAAAAATAGAAACATTCGTTATAGTTATGAAAACTAACGTTAAACATTTCAACAAGAGTTAAAAGAATAATCACGCCGACTCGCGGCCCCTGATATAACCAACAAAGAATAGATCTCCGATGTTTAACAATAACAAATAAACTTCCCATTAATAACACATAGCATAATCTTAAAATATAGGATTTGGGAAAATTAAAATATAATACAGCCCAATACAACACGACCTAAAATGGCGGTTCTCTAAAATGTAAACCCATCCGTGAAGCAGATAAGAGTTTCCCTATCTGACAAATGTTTTGGGTCTAACCGTGCAACAATATTACGTTTAGCCATAGTCTTTAAGCGAAATTCAGGAGACCCAGAATAAATAAAGATCCTATTTATAATATAACATCCCAAATGGTAATTTTGAAATAAACTGAGTTAAATCTATCCAAGACCAAAGTGCCTCACCTAGCGATCGTAGTGCAATGTTTACTGGCACTACAGAGTTCTGCCATTATATACACACAATTAATATCATGTGTTCTCAAAGCAAGGATGGGTAGAGGGACAAGGGGGGTAGCATTGTTCTGGAACATGCTCACACAGTCTAAGTATAATACGAACGCGCGCCGAACAATAGTTCCGTTATCTTCCAATCACAGCTGTCGGTAAACACCCAACCTGCGCATATCGACTGTCTATTATTTTCTTGGGCGAGGCACAATTAGAGGTGAGCAGCGAACTATGATCCCTCAGGTCAGTCTGAAATGAGTCGTGCCGCGATGTTGTGGCATGGAGCCTTGCCGTGACGAGTAAACTGGGGCAGAAGCGGTAAGCCAAACCATCCTCTTCTTTATGTGTTGTAACAAGGTTACAAAATCAAGATGTGAGATATTGTTGTGTATTTATACTAGTTTTTTATTGACTTTATTGTACAAATGTATACCACCAACTTGGCCAGTATATCTTGCTTCTTTGTGGGCCATGGTTTATTTTTTATACCAGGTTAAATAAATAATTTTGATAAAACTTTTTACAAATGTACATTATTTATTATTTACAATATCATCCAGATTTATTTTCAGTCTGTGACAGTGTCAGTTTAATAAAATATATCTATCTTCCTCTTTTCTTTCGCCATTCTTCTTCTCTGACTTACACACTTGCTGTTATTTGCTTCTCCTTGTGGTCTTTTTTTTTCTTCATACTTTATCCCCATCATTCTCTTTGGTATTCCTTTCTTTTCCATCCTCATTACATGCCCATACCATCTCAGTCTTTCTTCCTCTACTATCTCATGTACTCCAACATCCTCATTACATGACCATACTATCTCAGTCTTGCTTTCCTCTACTATCTCATGTACTCCAACATCCTCATTACATGTCCATACCATCTCAGTCTTTCTTCCTCTACTATCTCGTGTACTCCAAACTAAGAATGTAAATACATTTTTTTTTTCCTGCCATTGTGGCAACGTGAGTTTTCAAATAACGAGCTACCTATGAAAATCTGACTTTCTGGTACATATACCAGCACAAACACCTAGAGCTACCAGTACTGATATATTTACCATTATAAACACCTATCGGTACTACTATAACACTTAAGAACCACTGGTGCAGGTAGCACAAGATTAATCTTTTTCACAAGATGGGTAAGACATTAAATCACAAATACAATAAAATTGCATTGAAACAAAATTAATTTGTAACTAAAATAAATTGCTCCGTCAATGTCTACTTTTGTCCTGCATGAGCCCTTTGACCTCCTGGAGGCACAAGCTAGCCTCATCCATGGCCTCTTTGTCTCCGTGTTTGTTGGCAGAAGACCAGCCCAGCTCACAGGACCTCTTGGCCTCGTCCACCATTTGCTTCTGGAGGTACAGGGAACCCATGTTGACATACACGGCGGCCAGGTGTTGCTGGTCACCTACCTCCACGGCACGGTTCAGGTACCTGGGACAGTAAAACACACAGCTTTCCTTGAGTTACATATTGATATTCCTCATTCTGACAATAACCCTGATATTTCCTCATTCTGACAATAACCCTGATATTCCCCACTCTCCAGACAATAACCCTGATATTCCTCATTCTGACAATAACCCTGATATTCCTCATTCTGACAATAACCCTGATATTCCTCATTCTCTTGACAACAACCGTGATATTACTCATTCTCCAGACAATAACCGTGATATTCCTCATTTTGAAAATAACCGTGATATTCCTCATTCTCCAGACAATAACCGTGATATTCCTCATTCTCCAGACAATAACCGCGATATTCCTCACTCTCCTGACAATAACCATGATATTCCTCATTCTCCAGACAATAACCGTGATATTCCTCATTCTCCTGACAATAACCGTGATATTCCTCTCTCCAGACAATAACCGTGATATTCCTTCACTCTCCAGACAATAACCGTGATATTCCTCACTCTCCAGACAATAACCGTGATATTCCTCACTCTCCAGACAATAACCGTGATAGTCCTCATCCTCCTGACAATAACCCTGATATTCCTCATTCTCCTTACAATAACCGTGATATTCCTCACTCTCCAGACAATCGTAAACATACATAAGTGCAGTGTCCAGGTCCCCACGAAGAAATGACACAGTCCCCAGGTCATTTAGCAGCACTGCAGTCTGTTCATGAGTATCTCCAGCCAGGAAATACGCTCGCTGGTAGCAAGTGAACGCCTGGTCCAGTCGTCTCGTGTCTAGTAGCAGCCGAGCGTGAGCGTCCAGTGTCATAGCGAGAAGGAGAGTAGTATCCTCATCTGGGCTGACACGGAGCTTATTCTCCAAGCGTTCAGTGCAGAACTGAAATCCTTGCTCCGCCTTCCTGCCACAGAACAGAGAGGATCATGGTTTGTGTGCTTCATCTAGACTACAGCAACTGTGTGAATGTACCATGGCCTTCATCTAGACTACAGCAACTGTCTGAATGTACCATGACCTTCATCTAGACTATAGGGTGACCTGGTGGTCTAGGGGTAAGGTGTCAGACTTCTATGCTGGCGGCCGGGGTTCAATCCTCGGTCCCGGCAAAGATTTATCTGATTACCAAACCCTTCCTTCACCTCTGACAAGACGTCTTGTGAATGTGAGGAATGCCAGGTCTCCACCGTGGTTCGGATTCCACGTTAAACTGTAGGTCCTCCATTTCATCTCACAATCACCCTACCATTACACATTAGCGTAAGTGCGTATAACCCGAACGGGTAGTAAGACGCGGTGCTAATAATAATCTAGACTACATCAACTGTCTGAATGTACCACGGCCTTCATCTAGACTACAGCAACTGTCTGAATGTACCATGGCCTTCATCTAGACTACAGCAACTGTCTGAATGTACCATGGCCTTCATCTAGACTACAGCAACTGTGTGAATGCACCACGGCCTTCATCTAGACTACAGCAACTGTGTGAATGTACCACGGCCTTCATCTAGACTACAGCAACTGTCTGAATGTACCACGGCCTTTATCTAGACTACAGCAATTGTGTGAATGTACCACGGCCTTCATCTAGACTACAGCAACTGTGTGAATGTACCATGGCCTTCATCTAGACTACAGCAACTGTGTGAATGTACCATGACCTTCATCTAGACTACAGCAACTGTCTGAATGTACCATGACCTTCATCTAGACTACAGCGACTCTGTGAATGTACCATGACCTTCATCTAGACTACAGCGACTCTGTGAATGTACCATGGCCTTCATCTAGATCTACAGCAACTGTGTGAATGTACCATGGCCTTCATCTAGACTACAGCAACTGTCTGAATGTACCATGACCTTCATCTAGACTACAGCAACTGTATGAATGTACCATGACCTTCATCTAGACTACAGCAACTGTGTGAATGCACCATGGCCTTCTAGATTACAGCAACTGTGTAAATGTACCACGACCTTCATCTAGACTACAGCAACTGTGTGAACTCACTCGATGTTCCCCATCTTCTTGTAAATGTCAGCCATCTTGTAGCTGATATGAAGCACTCTGTTGTCGTCATGTTGTGCCCCAGACGCTATCAAGCGTTGCAACACGTTCACAAACAATGTCTCAGCCTTGGAGAAGTCGTCAGTGTCGTACGCCAGGTTGGCCATCAGATCGTATATGTACGTTACAGCTTGATCATTCTGTTGTTGTTGAGCCAACTTGAGAGCCAGGTGAAGCATCTGCTCGGCTTTCTTAAACTCTTCCTTCTGTCGCAACAACAACAACAACAACATCTCAACTTACACACGGAGAACACAAGATTCAATTTATAAACTATTTGTCTGTACAAGTACCAAGCATGGATGCAAGAGTGCTTTAAATTATTGTCTTAAATGTGTCAAATGGACCAATTGGTTAAAAAATTTGTCATGTTTATTGCATGCAAACAGTTTAATTTTTTTTAAAAATCTACCAAATAAGAGTGGCTGACAAAATATTTGTTAGTATTATTATTATTATTATTATTATTATTATTATCACCGCGTCTTACTACCCGTTCGGGTTATACGCACTTACACTAATGTGTAATGGTAGGGTGATTGTGAGATGAAATGGAGGACCTACAGTTTAACGTGGGATCCGAACCACGGTGGAGGCCCAGCATTCCCCACATTCACAAGTTGTCTTGTCAGAGGTGAAGGAAGGGTTTGGTAATCAGATAAATCTGTGCCGGGACCGAGGATTGAACCCCGGACCCGCCAGCACAGAAGTCTGACACCTTACCCCCTAGACCGCCAGGTCACCCTATTAATAATTTAATGTCCTTCTCTTTCCTGTGGCAAGTGTGATTAGGCTGATAGGCCTATAGCTAATTTTTTTTTTTTCAAAATGAAATTGTTTTGTGTTCTGAACCCATTTTGTTTACAAACCTGTATGAGTAAAATTGATCTTTTGATGGTGGTTATCAACTCAGATTCTTTCTCATCTTCCTTTAGTGAGAATAAGTTGAGAAACCCTGCGCATAAGAAAACATTTAAGGAGTGTACATTTCTTTGTTTAAAAACTTTGTGGTTGAATGGTGATATGTGAGATTGTGTGGAGAACACAAACGTGTTCCAAGGAGATGTCACATTTCTTCCTGACCTCACTCTTGACACACGCAATGAAGACAAAATCTTGAGTCTACTTGCACAAAATTTTGTCGTCATTGAACACAAACGAATACACTTTATAAAGGCCGACATATTCGTTTAACAAAAGTAATCTACTAATAATAGATCGTATAGTTTTTCGATTTTGACATAACCTAATCTAAAATTAATTGCGATCATTGAAAATGACGTCATATAGCCATTCGCTGGCGTAGTCACGCCCCCTTCCCAAAAATATATTATGTCCATGACGTCATTTTAATGAAATGAGAATTTTTGCGGTTGACATGGTATCGATGTTTACGACCATAGCGTTTTCACGGTTAACTTGTTATCGATATTTTAACGAAATGTTTATGATCAAGATGATACTAGAGTACGGTCTGGTAACGCTTTCTCTAAACATAATAGAGAATATGGTTACGACTATGATATGATCTGTGACATTGACCAGCGCTCATGTCATTCTATTTTAACTAGGTTGCAAATCCTGGTAAGCTTTAGTCGTGTTTTAATAATATATAGTGTTTGTGAGTACCATGGTAGTACAGTAATGTGTCTAATCACTATAAAATAACTAGATAGATACCTGTGGCTAAAATGTTCGAGTTGTCGTCTGTACACCATTGTGTAAAAGAGAAAAATAATTACGAGTATTTATTTCTCTCTTATACACATACAAGACTTTTGTAAATTTTGACATAATTCGCTAAATTTTATGAATATATTATGATTTATGAACTATATCAATTTATGATTAGTTAAACGAAATAAATGTGCTAATAAAAGGTCTGAAGAGTATACCTAAGTCCAAGTCCACAATCATGAATTGTTTCTTTAAATAAGTCGATTTGGGCTAAAATATTAACACTTCCTATAAACCTATAACCCAAATGATTGTTTGATCGCTAAGATTTCTACACAAAGTTTTTCATTCGAACAAAAGTAATCAGGCTTTTAGTGACCTTATTTCATTATAGTTATCGAACATTAAATATAATATGGTTTCTGAAAACAATATAGGCCTACAACTTGAAATATGTCGTAATATAGTAATATTACCTACAATATAATTATATAACCTAAATTATAGTTTTAATGTAAAATTACTACACAAAGTTTGTTATTCGAGCATATGTAGGTAGTTCATTCTAACCGAACCTATTTCTTTGTAGTATTCGAACTTTAAATATAATGTGGCTTCTGAAAGCAATAGGCTATACAAGCTAAGAGCCAACTTTAAATATAATGTGATATAGTAGGTAATAATTCATCAAGACTATTGCCTAAATGATAATTGGAATGTAAAACTACTACTATTTTTTAATTTGTACAATATTACATTTAAAAATGTTTTGTATATTCTTTAATGTAAATTTGTCTTCAGTCAAGTGGGATATAGTACGTCAGTATTAAAAACAACCACTTTTATTTAGCAGACACACGTTTTTTCATAAGAACATTGAAAGAAACCGTTAAATCTGTCCGTTTGCTAGTGCTGGGTTCCTGGGCACAAAAGATTTCAGCCCCTCAAGAGTTTCAGCATGGCATGGAAACTGGTTTAGCAGGCATTGAAGGAGTGTTGGTTTGGCAAGATGACATTGTGTTAGGGGGGCATACAATAGAAGAACTTAATGAAAGGTTGAATATGGTACTGTCTAGAGATGGGCGATATATCACTGACTGGGATTTTTTCACCGATACCATTTGATCACTGATACTCCTAGTTACTCGATCCCAAAAGTATCGGTGATTGAGATATCAGTGATACTCGAAATACTCGAAATACTCACAATGCTCGAAATACTCGAAATACTCGCAATACTCGAGCTACGGAGCTAGTATTGCTTCTTTTTCTAGACACTCGAATAAATACTCGCTTCACGGCCTTTGTTATTCTTTTATTTTTTATTTTCTACCAACTAATTGAGAATCGACCTTATTGACTGGCATGTTTTACGTGTTATTTCTATTTAAAACACTTGATCTCTTAGAGCTCATTTATCAAAAACAGTATAAGATTGCTACGTAAAAATGACTTTAATAGTTTAAATGTTTCCTTCACATGCATTTTCAATACAAAACATTTGTTGTTAAGAGCAAAATTCAAAAGCAAGCTTAGCTTACTAAGCAAATCACATTTCGGATTCTTTTTAAAAGTAGGCTACGAAAAAAAATCATTTCTTTTTTTCGGTGATCCTATCCCCAAAATCGTAAATAATGAATTAAAATAAGTAACAAAATAGAAAAAATAGAAATAAACCTTATTATATTATTTACAATGCGTTGATGATCCTCATCATCCTATAGTCTAATCTAAAGTGTGTTTATATAATAATTGATTAAATATTTTCTAGCATCTTATAGGTTTATTTGCTTCTAATAGATGTATAGCTCATCTACTATTATATGTACGGTATTTAAAATAAAATAACACTACAATAATATAATATATGACCTGCTTTCCAAACGTTTTCTAAACAAATCACCATTATGTTATGTTCATTTTTAATCTCACATAAATTTTAATTGTAGTGAAATAGATCACTAAATAAATTACACAATTACAAGAGTTTCTCATAGTACGTAAAATAAGTTAATATTGGTATTCAAGTTTAACATAATGTTTGTTGGACCACTAATTTTGCCCAAATTACATAACATTTCACTATAAAATACTAAATAACATATTTTATTTCTCTATTTTTCAATTGTATTAAACTTCTTAAAACGCATACTTTTGTATTGACTGTACATTAGTCAGGCAACACGAAGCCCGGAGATTAGGTAGCTGTATGTCAATAATGTCAATGTCAGTGCCGAGTGCTGACAGAAAGAGCTTATGTTAAGTCTTTAAGTATCGAATTCCATTGCAAGCCGCCAAACTTCCAAGTAATTAGTTCTCCTTTCAAGTTCCAACCGACAACCGAATGTCATGGGATTATTCGAGTAAATAGTAAATACCCAGTACTCAGAAATACTCCATACTCCTACTCGATACTCGATTGTACGCGCCTACTCGGACAGCAGCTAAATACTAACAGTGGAAAATCACTGGTATAAATCACCGATATTTTAAAATCACAGTCACTGTATTCACTGATATCGTAAAATCACTGTTTTTCCCATCTCTAGTACTGTCCAGGCTCAGGGAATGTGGATTGACTGCTAATATAACCAGGTGTATGTTTCAACAACCATAAATAAAATACTTAGGCTACATAGTTGGGAAATTAGACCAAAATCTGGTCAAACCAGTACATGAGACATAAACACCAAAATCAGTCAGTTAATTAAAGTCATTTCTAGGTATGGTAGAATATTACAGAAGATTCTTGAAGGGGGCTTCTGTCATCTTAAATCCTTTGTATGAACTGCTTAAAAAGAGGGTTCCATGTAAGTAGTCCTGGGAGTGTAATCATTTATTTAATCAATATAAAAGTGCACTTACCTCAGCCCCTGTTTTAGATCACTATAATCCGGATCTAAAGGTGATACAGTCTAATGATGCAAGTCCTAAAGGATATCTCAGCAGTACTTAGCCAAAAGACCAAGGAAGGGGCTATACGCCCTGTCGAATTTGCATCTAAGAGTCTTGACACAAACAGAGAAGAACTACCCCCAGATTCACAAGGAGTCCTTGGCCATAGTTTATGGAGTACTTAAGTTTTAACAGTATCTTTATATGAGAAAGTTAATTTTGGAGACAGACCATATACCACTCACTACAATCTTTGGCCCCAAGCGTAGAATTTCAGTCTTATCATCAAATCGATTGCAAAACTTTGCAGCAATTTGGTTAAGTTTCAACTATGAGATCAGATATGTTCCTTCAAGGAAAAACTGTGCTGATTATTTGTCTCGAAGCATCAGTAAGGATGATCCATCACAAGATCTTATAGTGAACTTCGTCAACTATGCAGAAGACCGTGAATATTTGAATAAAAAACTGGTTGCTTCATAGAGTGTAAAAGATAATATCTTGATTAAATTAATAATGAAGTTTATTCAAATAGTGTGGCCTAAATTGGTACATAGGGAGATTAAGTCATTCCAGTCAGTATCTAGTGAATTTTATATATATATATATATATATAGATCAAGAATGCTTTTTCCGAGGGTACAGAATGGTTATTCCTTTAGCTTTACGAAATAAGGTCTTGGAATAAATTCATAAGCCAAATTTTGGAATAGTTGAAATCAAACTTATTGCCAATTTTTTTTGGTGGCCAGGACTTGGCAAAGAAATTGATAATTTGGTTTTAGGTTGTGATCTATGCCAGAAAGTACAAGGTTTCCCTGGCAGGTGTGGGCTTATTCCATGGCTATGACCAGAAAAATCTTGGAGCCGTATACACTTGGATTTTTTGGAGCCCATAAATGGGAAAACCTATTTGATGCTAATCGACGCTCATTCTAAGTGGCTAGAAATTTGCTAAATGTTGTCAGTAATTACAACAGCCACAATTCGAACCCTGGAGGCTTTATTTGGTCGATTTGGATTACCAGAACTTATTGTATCAAATAATGTCAGTCAACTTGTTCATTCAAAAGAATATACTGATTTTTGTGACTTAAGTGGCATAAGATATCGCGCAGGTGCACCACATTTCCAACAAACCAATGGCTAAATGGAAAATGGTGTTGACCAGCTTAAACGATCCATTAAGAGGGACAATCTTGCTGGAAAAGATGTTCATATGGCCTTGACAGTTTCTAAAGTATTATAGGAACATCCCTCAGCTAACTACTGGTGGTGTCCCAGCGATGTTGATGATGGGTAGAGCTTTGCGAACAGCATTGGATGTCATAACAATTAGAATGGATGGTCAAAACAATCAAAGCATGGAGGAAATAAGGGCCCATGTATCCTATAAGCAAGGCATACAGTGAAGATATTCTGGAGGAAGGAAAATCATTTTTAATATAAATTAAAGTGTTTTGATCAAAGTTTTTAAATAAAACAAAGTTATTTGGGAAAATGATATAATTCACAAGAGGTTGGGTGAAAGACTATAGTTAGTTAAGTTAGGCTCAGGAGTGAGTCAAATGACTGCTGCATTACCATGTAGCAGTCAGAATATATCATCTCCCATGGAATCCCGTTGGGCCATACCATACCCGCCTGATTCTCCTATTAACAGGGAGTAACAGATTATCGGTACAGAGGATTACTCGGTATTGCCCACACCCAGCCCCGTCATTGGTGATGGGTCGAGTCAAGACATGTAGGGGGAATCCTCAGAGACATTAGGAGGTGCACAACAGTGTAATCCAGAAGACAGGGGGGAAACAGGAGCAAGACAACAGGAGGCTTTGGTAGTAAAACCACGGTCCATCCAGAGTGTAAAAGACAAAATTTGGTTAATTGTCTAAAAAATGTAATGTTGTTGGATAGCAATGCAGGACATTGTCTTTTTAATTTGTTTATGTCAAAAGGTAATACTGGATCATATAAAATAAAAATAATTATCTTAAAGAGTCCTGTTTTTAAAAGTATAGCAACAGGTTGGTTATATGTGGTATCAGAAGATACTGAGGTCACCTTTGTTTGTAAAGAAAGTGTAAGTGCAACTCCTTCGATGACCAAAACTTTAACTAGTACAGAGAGGATTATACATTCCTGACTGTGACTTGATAGGAAGGCATTTAAAGTTCCTGGCCATTTTTCAAGGTGGGTTAAAATTAAGAGCCAGTGGAACGATATGCGATTCCCAGTGTTGTAGTTTGGAGTGAGGATAGTAACTTTTATTATTTGGGATGCTCTACCCATTTAAAGAAAGAATTGGACTATTACGTAATATCTGGTAGTTCCACAGTGGACTTCGATAAATGAACTAGCTAAGCCGAAACAAAAATTGCAAAAAGACACACTAACAATTTACTTGTTGCTAGTTATGTCATTCCAGGTGTGATAATGTTGTTTGTTACTTTAGCCTCATTGTACATGTTCAATTAAGTAAATAAGAGATGCCAGAGCCAGAAAGCTGACCCAGCTGGTTTATACAGCGTCAGCGTGACGTTGCCAATCAATTTAGCTGACACTATGACAAATGTTGAGTCATTAGTTTAGGCGTTACGAAGTGTAAATAAACAAGAGATTTTTTTTTTTTTTTCAAACAGCGGGGAGGGAGTTAAGAGATTCAAAAATGTGTTAGAATCTCTTAAATGAAACCCCGGGCAGGGTAACCACATGGCCTTAATTGGAAGGCATGTTTGTGTAAACATTGTATATTGTGAGTGGTGAATGACATAACAAGTGTTACGATAAACAAACTAGATTATATAACACAAAAGATGGTGTCAGCATTCCTTAGATAGAAACAAGGCTGGCGGCCTGGTTAAAATGGAAGATTCTGGAACCCATAGTCGCTAACTACAGAAGACCGTAATCTAGGAGGTTACGCGGGCTATGTTGTCAGGTTCAAAGTCCCAGTCAGGAATGACACCCGAGCCCGGGGAACCAGGTTCAACAATCGTGTAGGGACCACCTATCGGTAAGACAGCCCACTGGGTAAATTTCATAACGCCTCGTTTTGTCACTCGCTTTTTTATATTCTCTAAGTTCTTTATTTTAACTTCACTTCTAACATAACATTTGTAATAGAATAGTAGTATCAATAACCCTTCAAAGAGCCAAGTATAACGTATACGAACCCAGACAAGTAATCATATCACCTTACATATACCTTCTGCTCGAGGTACAATTTCACAATAATCTTCCTCTCCTTCCATTCCACCGTTCTATTCTTTAGAATGAAAACGCTTAAAAAATATTTGTTCCTATTACATTCTATCAAAGGCCTTTTATAAATAAATAAACACCACATAAACATTTCTACGCTGCAAGCTAAATTGAAGCCATCTATTTTTCTAGAAAAGGTTACATTTATAATATAAGCAATAGTCTTACCCATGGGTCAAACTTATAAGCTACTTCTAAATAAATCTAAAACTATGCAAGGTAAACTTGATACCTCCCAGATTAATGGAGGGTATTTGATATGATGAATTCTGTAATATAGTTTAAAAAAAAGAAGACATGGCTGCTTTGAAAGATAAGGATTATTTCACTTAATGACGTTTCATTATCTTTCGCGCCTTTTACAACAACAACAACAACAACAACGAAAAGCGCTTTAACAGGTGGACTCAAATAAATAGTGTCAGCCTGTCAGGTGATACGTAGGAGAACTGAACGCGGCCAGGTAACAAGTGGGGCTGGTCTTTCAGTCGTTAGGAGCCATTATACAGATGTTTACCAATGATCAAATGTGACAGGTATATAATTTGTATTTTATATTCTCACACGCAATGTTTAATATATTTCACGGTTTTTGTTTAATTAGGTCACTAGTCTGATTTGTACTCAATTTGATTTGTGGTTTACTTTTTTAAGACTTGTGTTCTAAAAACCCTCTGATGGCAACAATATCGCGAACGCACATTTATACAATCAACCATTGTTTACTGCAGTTAATCATATCCTTGTGGAATGTACAAGATTACCCGCATCAAAGAGGAATCGTTTTATTGCATTTTATTTATTTTAGCTATATCTTTCTCTTGTAAGCTCTGGTAGGCCAAGCATACCATGTTTGGGTGGAGTGGTATATCTGGAAATGGAGGGAGAGTGTAAACGTGTGGTTGGAAGGTGGTATGCGCGGTTGGGCGGGCGGTTGAAGTGTGGTATGTGGTTTTAGGCGAGTTAATGAACCTTAACATGTCCACAGGCAACTAGAATGAACTCACAACCACAGACAGCTAGTTCTGCCCCAGCTGCCGGAGAGACGGCTCCTGGCTGGGTCAGGTTTGAAGAGGAAGGGGGCAGGGCTCCCAGTAACATGGAGTCTCCCTCTACCCAGGCCCCGGAGGGCAAGGAGGAGTACAACGGAGCCGTCATCAAGCCAGAGACTGTGCATTTGAACTTGAACCGTAGTATGAGTCATTCGGTGAGCCTGGAGCAGAGTAGTACTCCGCCCTCTACGGTCTTTCGCGGGGTCCCTGGTGACAGTCCCGAGGTGACCACATCTACAACTCCGGGCAAACAGCCGGCAATGCGAAGCGTGAACCTGAACGACGCTGTCAACGGGCGCCCGACAAACAGCGGGCGAGTTTCCACTCATGGAGGAGCGATCGTCAGGCAGGGATTTGGTGAGTGGCGCAGTACTATCCAAGAACGACCCCAAGTCAGGCCACTAGACTCAATGCTGGCGCACACGCGGTACACTACTGGTAATCCAAAGATCCATTTGTTTAGAACACTGAGTGAATTCTCTTTCGTGTTTCTCATTATATTCTATCATATGCTCATATCTGGCCACACCAGTTCTTCTCAGAGCGACGAATGGTGAATGAGCCTTCTTTTGTTAATTTTTGGAGCTCCCGGCCAGCATTTTATGTCGCAAGGTATTCATATCTTGAAGGTAGAGTTGACAATACTCCCTCCCAAATTTTGGGTGGGGGGTTTGAACACCCCCCTCCCTCCCGACTACAGCCTTGTATGATTCTATCAAATGTATCTCGACATTAACAAGCCCAAAATACTGTAGCAGGGTGTCTACCGTCCGGGAAAATCAGGGAAAACGGGAATTAGCCGGGAATTTGAAGTGATCGGGAAAAAAACGGGAATAAGTCGGGAATTTGGTAAATCGCAATATAAATCTGGGAGAATGATAATTTACTCAAAATATGACATACAATAATTAGAAAATTGTCATTTTTTTGCTTGTAGGTGTGTAATATATTTTTAATTCCTAGTAAACAATTTTGATTCAAATTTTAAAACTTATTATTAT
>CABEEJ010005431.1:0-25923 GCA_901482245.1 Timema douglasi | reverse complement strand
AGCGCAGACAACTGGCCTCCAGTCTGGTACCAGAGCGCAGACAACTGGCCTCCAGTCTGGTACTAGAGCGCAGACAACCGGCCTCCAGTCTGGTACCAGAGCGCAGATAACCGGCCTCCAGTCTGGTACCAGAGCGCAGATAACCGGCCTCCAGTCTGGTACCAGAGCGCAGATAACTGGCCTCCAGTCTGGTACTAGAGCGCAGAAAACTGGCCTCCAGTCTGTGCTAGCGAGGAGTGACCTCCTGACCTCCAGTCACAACTAGGGATGTGTGGTACTAGAAAATTTGGAGAAAGTTGAAATCGATTGAAAAAGCAAATAACTTGGCCACAAAATCTACAAACCAAACCGAGAATTTATTATTTCTAATAATACCGTAAATATCTGAAAGGCTGCACTTTTTGCCACAAAACGGCCTTCTTTGAGAAATGTTTTGGTTATAAATATCAAACTTTGACATTAAAAATTAATACACTACACCATTAAATAATAAATGGTGTTCATTGTAACTACCTGTCACCATTTTATTAATTGATTTAAAATGTGTATGAGTTGTATCTCAAGTGTTTGAATGAACTATAAGCCAATATAAAGTAAGCGCCAGCTCAACTGTCAAAAAGAGCGCTATAAACTGTATATTTACATTTTCATCGTTACAAAGAAAGTGTTCTTGTCTCTTGCATATACATATTATTTTCATATTCTTGTCTCGGTACTGTCTAGAATTTAAATAGTGGTTTTCTCACTCATTCCCAACCCTTACACGTGTTATTGTTGGTTCTGGTGGGGATTGTTAAAGCTGAACCAGAACTTGGAGCGGTGCATGGCGCAAGTCAACAAACACCTCCTGCGCCACAGTATAATCTTGGGGCTGGACGACCGAGGGAAATTGTCGTGTCACAAGGTCAACCTCTGCTTCATCTACTTCGACACCGCCGACTGCATCGTAAGTTGACAACTTACAACCTTGCTTTCAAACATTGTGACAACCCGACAAAGCACACTGAGTTGTGAGTTGCGTACCGAGGACTGACGGTAGTCGTGTGTTGTGTAGAAGAAGCTTCAGGAGGTGATTGACCGCGAGGAACGCGAGGGTCGTCCAGTGAACAGAGAAGAGACAGCTGAGGAGAGAAGACAGAGGCAAGCATTCCAGGAGAGGATGGACATCGAGGACCGAGACATCATCATACAGGGGAGCAACACCACCCGGCTGTCTCGTGAAACAGGTGAGCAACACTACCCGACTGTCTCGGAAACAGGTGAGCAACACTACCCGACTGTCTCGGAAACAGGTGAGCAACACTATCGACTGTCTCGGAAACAGGTGAGCAACACCACCCGACTCTCTCGGAAACAGGTGAGCAACACTACCCGACTGTCTCGGAAACAGGTGAGCAACACCACCCGACTCTCTCGGAAACAGGTGAGCAACACTACCCGGCTGTCTGGGAAACATGTGAGCAACACCACCCGACTGTCTGGGAAACAGGTGAGCAACACCACCCGACTGTCTCGGAAACAGGTGAGCAACACTACCCGGCTGTCTCGGAAACAGGTGAGCAACACTACCCGACTCTCTCGGAAACAGGTGAGCAACACTACCTGGCTGTCTCGGAAACAAGGTAAGGTGTCACACTTCTGTGCTGGCGGCCGGGGTTCAATCCTCGGTCCCGGCACAGATTTATCTGATTACCAAACCCTTCCTTCACCTCTGACAAGACATCTTTGCGGTGCTTTCTAGCATGAATGCCGAGACCAAGCGCTCTTGGGGGCTCGATTAGCACACAGTTGAGGGGCGCATCGAGCGGAAAAGGGGGCTAGAGGGTTTACTCAGTCGTATAACATGCACAGCATGGTTTTGTAAATACTGTACCAATCTGGTGCACCATAGAGTAGTTTTAAGACTATGTACCCAGTGGTACAATCTGGCGCAATATCACACCTTGCACCATAGCGTAGTTTTAAGACTATGTACCCAGTGGTGCACTCTGGTGGCAATGTCATGTACTCTCACTGTAAACAACAGGTGAAAGGTGAACAGCTATTGGCCCGCTATATCCAGCGCTGGGCCAAGGACTACCTGCGCCGGCGCCTGGACTGGACTGTAGATGAGGAGGGGGGGAACCCGATGGAGCCGCGCCATCTGGCACCAGCGCTCTGCCCCTGTCAGTACATAGAGGAATACCTGCGCAACAAACCTCGTTCCGACAAACGAGCGTTTTGTCCCTGCTGGACAGCCTTCCTGACTGAGCGTGGCATCAACTAGTGTGTGTGTGTGTATGCGCGCATGCACACCCCTTTGTAGCGCAGCTGTAGTTTGCCTACCATTCATGTGGACAGTCTTTAAATGAACTGGTTATTAAAAAGTGAACATTTCCTCGACCTGTGCCTTATGTTGCTGCTAGTGTAGCGTTAGTTAGTCATATCATGTTAGGAGGGGCCCCATTCGTTGTTTGTCACAAGCCCTGAAACCCGGGATAATGTCATGCAAACACTTGTGTCACTTTGCTTGTCAATGCATGTCGTATCAAGTGCGCACGGAGCGGAGCAAGTGTCCTATCAAGTGCAGGTTCTAACGAAATGTTACTCGAAACCTAACATTGGTGATTGGTTTGTTTGTCTTTGTGTTGAGTATTTGTAGCCATATTAACTTGTAGTTGGTAATGCTTGCTAAATATTAGCAAACGTCGTGTAGTTAGTGACACTGTTTCGAGGTGACCGATATCACCCGCCGTAAGGAACAGTTTGACTCGTGTGTGTTGGCGAAATTGGATTTCGACATCACACATGCGTTACTTACTGTTCCATCCTTCTTATTTCTCTCTACACTTTTTGAGATAAATGTGTGTTACATGCGTAAGAAACGCGGAAAAGAGGCGTGGGATATTTCTGGCTAAACTTCTCGGTTCAATGTTGAAATAAGGCAGCTCCAATGTCAACATTTGTCACGCAGTCTGTCAGAAATATTAGCCCTAAATAAATTGTGTGGTTTAAGATTGAAAACTACTTTATTATTGTAATTATATCTAATCCGTCATTTGTTTGAACTTGATATATCTTTAAAAAACAGAACCCGGTTTATAAACTATTCATTTTAATTGTTGAGTGTGGAGCTGACCTATCCCAATGTTCCACTAGTGCTTCTAAACAGGGGTGCACTGCTGGTGGCTGGGAGTACAAATATGACGGCCCTTAACATACGTTTGTAAATACCACCGAAGTTAAGTTATATTTTTATCATTAGTAGGTATAATAAGACCGGGGCCATTTCATATTTGTTATTGATGTTATGTCGCTACTTTCCACTAAAAACATCAGCTTCTGTTTACACTGATATGAGCAAAAATGCTTCTAAAGTGTTAGACTAGAGCTTAGTGTCTATTTTTGATGTATTCAAGTTTGTAAAATGATCCTCCACCGCTACTTGTGTGAGTTACAAAGAAATCAATCAGTGTTTATACGGTTGTCTTAAGAGATTGTTTATAAACGACAAGAAACCACAAACTTGACGGTTTTACATTTGATTCCATCATATATCTTTAAAAATAACGGATGACTCTTGGTTTAAAGTATCTGCAGTTCACCCCTGCCTGTAAGTCCTAGTATCCAGCAACACTGGTACAGAGTAGGAATGTTTGTGTGCGTGCATGTGCCGGTGGTAGTCCTGTACTAAGGTGGCGGGTCTGTGTGTCAATCAGGAGCGGGCCGAGCTAGTGTTCCTTCGCTACTCCCACCGCTGGGCCAAGCAGTTTGTGCGCAAGCGTCTGGAGCTGGCGCTGGACGGGGGCCCCCACAGGACCGCTCCGCCCCGCCATTGCTGCACCTCGCAGTGCCCTTGCCAGTTTATCGAGGATCACCTCAAGTACAAGCCACGAGGCAAGTCTTCCGTCAGACAATTCTTCCGTATGCCCGACTTTGGGCTCAAGTGAGCGAGGGGGCTCACGAGCCTCCTGTTTAGTTTACAAGGTTGTAGATCACACACCTACTAGCGACACAGACACAGTCCTTGGACCGAGGAGGCACGGTGTCGGATGTAGGACACTTTAGTCATGCGGTCCTTGTACATAATATGACTAGACTATATTTTCTCTCCATCCTGTCTCTGATTGGTCGGGTCTTACTAACCTTCATTACCTTTGTACCTTGGTTCTTCTCTGGGACTCTGTTATTAAGTTGCATCTCTCACCTTTTGACCATTTCACCTCTGTTGTGTTTGCTCGAGCTTACCTGCTGACTAATGATAACCGTTTGGATGGTCACTTGTGTGTTGGATGTGTGCACTATATTACACATAGTCAAGAACATTCCAAAACGAACAATAAGTAATTTTAACTATGTTTCCTAAAATATTGTTTCGAGTTGGATAAAAAAGAAATTGTCAAAAGTAATGAAATGGTGTGAGGAAACTTACCTATCGTGAATGGACTTGAACTACACCTTAAAGACTTGCAGACGAGATCATCGGCCGTAGCGGACAGAAGACCAGGGAATGAGAATTAAAGGCAGGATTTTCACAGTTTTTTTTATAGCAAAACTTTTTTTTAAATCCAATAATTTTCCAGTATACTTTGTAATTCTCTTCACGTGGTGATATCAACGGTTGTTGAATATCTTTGAAAGGTGTTGTGGAATTTAATGACAACTCTTTCTCCTCGTTTAAAAAGTTTGTCGTCTAACGTCGTCGCTACACTCGAGAGATATTCAACAATTGAATGGGAAGAAAACTAAACTTTCTTTTTACACAGTTTACATTAGCTGTCCCTAAGTACAACATTATCGTGGCATTGTGGGTAGTTGTATTGTTTGGATAGACGCTGCGTGGAGGTTAAGTGATTGTTGATGACATTCTAATCCCCTACATCGGCTACAAGGATAACATGATCCATTGACGTAAGAGAGGTCGCAGCAGAAATCGGACCTCGCCGGCTGACTAACTACCCGAGTTCAACCCCGTGCCGGTAGTATCGCGGGACCATGGTTTGTCTATCACGTTTACTCGTCAATGGTTGTTTTTTTGAGTACCCTAAAGTCTGTTCACGATAGGTTTTTACCTGGATGACAGTTCCAAAATCAAATGTTTAGGTTTTGGGTTGCCAACACTTGTAAAAGATCACTGTTTTGCTATAAATACTAAGTTTTTGTAATTACTATATGATATACCGGTATTTTACATTTAAAATAGCATAAACTTATGTTTTCTTATACTATTTCATTATGTTTAACAATTTATTTTTGCTCATTTTGAAACATTATTTTAAACATAATTAAAAGTACTTATGCTTCATTTTGGAATGTTATCTATGATGTGTAATATGGTGCATACCCTTTAATACAGGCATCGTATTTACTTGGAAAAGAGACCATGTTTTAAAATATCTTTATCCACCGCGTGGGTGCATCATTGTAAAGAACTTGTTTCCGTCACGTTCGTCAATCACGTGGTTTAAATTCGCCGGTCGCCATTTTGAAGCTATATTCTTTAGACCTTTTGCCCATCTATCGTTCTTTCAATGTGTAAGTTTCAATTTCATTATTTAATCTTAACTCCCAATTTTTTAATTCTGATCTCGACAATTTCAATTTAACCTCATGTATTTAAAAATGTTTTCTATTTATATACAGTACTGTACTGTAATGTAATGTAATGTACTGTACTTGCTTAAAAGGGTAAATAGTAAAATAACTGAATACTGCGATGTTAATGCGATGTGCACAAGATCACAAAGTGAATGTCGAGTAAATTTACAATTTGCCAGTAATAGTCCGAAGCTTTGGTTGTGCCAAATCCACTTTCTCAATTCAAAGTGAGTGTATGAAATATTCTTGAAGCCAAGTAGAAGTTTGAGTAGCTACCTATTTTATGATTGTAAATTATATAGATCAAATTGTATATAATTTAATACACTAAAATCACTTTGAAAAGTTTTTAATCCACACTTTTTTTTATGAATATTAGCCATCAATGTTATCATTGGCGGAGCTTTGTAACTGTCAAAGCAGGATTTTTTATTTTCAAGCAAAGTTGAAGCGGATATGTTTGTTTTGAAGCTTCGCATGCCCCTCTTAAAAGGGGCCGGGGACAACTAGTAATGGCCGCTAGGTGAAATAACCACAATTTGTATATTGCAGTTTTTATTTTGATACTGGAAGTTTCACTTCCTGATATCCGAGAGTTTAGAATAGAGGAATTGTATTTGACATTGTTAGATTACACTACTATGGTAGTTATTGTAAAATATGATGTATTATAGATTAGAGGACCCTGTGTCATAGTTGTACTTACCCAAGTGTACTTATAATAAGTGTACTTACCCAAGTGTACTTATAATAAGTGATATGCAAGGATTGAACACGGATCGATAAATTTGTTTCGCTGGTGGCCTCAATTTCTTGATTCGGGAGTTAGATTCAAAGGAATCGTATCAAGGTCACCACTAAGCCGCCTCGGAAATGTATTTATGGTCGCCGGTTCAATCCTTGGTGCATGCATTTATCAAATATAGTATATTGATTATCAATGTTGTGTGAATCTCGAGTATTAACCATTCCGTCCATCTTGTTACTAACTTTACTTAAAGTGACTTTAGAATTTAGTTTACGGGTTGGCACCCAAAATGAGCCAGAAATTCTGTAACAGTTTATTTACACTTGTACATAATTTTTGAGTGAACATTTTATAAAAACTTTGATTTAAAAATGTGTTGGCGACTTCCGAGTCCAACTAGTTTGAACTATTTGTTATCTGGCATTGTACACTTTTACCCAGAAATCAATATTGTTGTTAATCTTCTTTGGAGGACATTTACTAAATAGTTGTATGAATTGTTTACCTATTTTCATAGGCTGTTTTGGTCATCTGTGTATGAACTTTTGCTAAAAATTTATTAAATACAAAAGGCATTTTGAGACGTGTTTTATTGACAAGTTATCACAGTCTAGTACCAACATAACATAGTTTAATTTTACTATTTACATTGAGAATTTTGGAGGGAAATATAAGATGCATTCATATAAATGTTTATTTACTAAATTATGATAAAAATGTAATACACTCGTATGAATAATGTTTACATTTGATTTGGTTTAAAAGGCGATGTCTGTGTAATTGTTGTAATGGTGGTGTTGGTTGCACGCAGCTCAGACGCGCAAGCCTCAGGTGGCTCTTGTGGGCATTTCTTAGTTCAGGTGAGTTCCTTGGTCTTACAACACTCACACCACTGATTGGTACTCACACCCACTATTGATTACTACTTGCACGCCCACTACTGCTTGGTACTTGCACACCCACTACTGCTCAGTACTCGCACACCCACTACTGCTTGGTACTTGCACACCCACTGTTGCTTGGTACCTGCACACCCACTACTGATCGGTACTCACACACCCACTACTGATCGGTACTCACACACCCACTACTGCTTGGTACTTGCACACCCACTACTGCTTGGTACTTGCACGCCCACTACTGCTCGGTACTTGCACACCCACTACTGCTTGGTACTTGCACACCCACTACTGCTTGGTACTCGCACACCCACTACTAGTTGGTACTCGCACACCCACTGTTGCTTGGTACTCGCACACCCACTTTTGCTTGTTACTCGCACACCCACTACTGCTTGTTACTCGCACACCCACTACTGCTTGTTACTCGCACACCCACTACTGATTGGTACTCGCACATCCACTACTAGTTGGTACTCGCACATCCACTACTGCTTGGTACTCGCACACCCACTGTTGCTTGATACTCGCACACCCACTACTGATTGGTACTCGCACACCCACTACTAGTTGGTACTCGCACATCCACTACTGCTTGGTACTCGCACACCCACTGCTGATTGGTACTCGCGCACCCACTACTGCTTGGTATTTGCACACCCACTACTGCTTGGTATTTGCACACCCACTACTGCTTGGTACTCGCACACCCACTGTTGCTTGGTACTCGCACACCCACTGTTGCTTGGTACTCGCACACCCACTGTTGCTTGGTACTCGCACACCCACTGTTGCTTGGTACTCGCACACCCACTGTTGCTTGGTACTCGCGCACCCACTACTGCTTGGTACTCGCGCACCCACTACTGCTTGGTACTCGCGCACCCACTACTTCTTGGTACTCGCGCACCCACTACTGCTTGGTACTCGCGCACCCACTACTGCTTGGTACTCGCGCACCCACTACTGCTTGGTACTCGCGCACCCACTACTTCTTGGTACTCGCGCACCCACTACTGCTTGGTACTCGCACACCCACTACTACTTGATACTCGCCCACCCAATACTGCTTGGTACTCGCGCACCCAATACTTCTTGGTACTTGTGCACCCACTACTTCTAGGTATCCTGTAATGAAGCAACTTTACCTTGCTTGGTTCCACTATGGTGTAGCTTATAAGATAGTCATAGTGTAACTAGTCAAGGTAAGACTGCTACCTCTCATTGTAAACAGTGTTCTGTCACATTCACACCTGCTGACCTAGTCTTGTAAAGTGTCAATATTGTACAGGTCATGTCGTCAATATTATCTAGCAATCTAGGAATTCAACTTTGACGTTACCCGCCTACCACACAAGTTTTGTGTTGAGCCAGACTCCGAGTACGGGCGGATTGGGGTTCGAATCTCGCTCGGGGTGAACTGGGGTAGGTTTTCCACTCTCCCTCTGCACAAATGTGGGTTCACTTCCTCTATATTCAACCTTCCCAATTCCTAACAAGTTAAAGTAATTAGTACTTAATCATATAGCCAGAACAGGAAGTAAAACTCTGTGCTAAGTATCATTACTTTTATCTTAAATGAGTTCATTATAAAATGTATTGAGTTGATGATAAAGTTGTTTCACTTTTAATATAACTAATTAATCAGACCTATACAACTAAATGGTACATCTCCACGTATATGATCAGGTCGCCTGGTACTTAAACCACTGGTATACTGGCTGGTACCAGCTCTTGCACAACAAACTATACCAACCAATCCTGTAATTATGGGTTAGCTACTACCGGTTTCTCATAAAGTGGAGACATTACAATGTTAATGAAGGCTGTTCTAAGTCTTCCCTTGAGGTTTTTAAACTCCACACACAGTTACAGTGGTTGTTGTACCAGTACTAATGTTTAAACTCCACACACGGACAGGGTTGTTGTACCAGTACTAATGTTTAAACTCCACACACAGCCAGGGTTGTTGTACCAGTACTAATGTTTAAACTCCACACACAGACAAGGTTGTTGTACCAGTACTAATGTTTAAACTCCACACACGGACAGGGTTGTTGTACCAGTACTAATGTTGTATGTTCCACAGAGTCGTGTAGCTTCTGTTCGCTGATGATTGACCCACATTTCAACTTGACGTACTGAAACAAGTCCAGGAACTACAACACGCAACCAACTGACCCATCTGGACATGAACCGTGGACTCTCTTGAGCCCCTCCCCAGTGTCTGAGAAGATCTCTTCTTGAGTTCATGTAGGGCTCAGCTGAGTATAAGGCGCGTGTCTGCCCTGTAACGCACAGTTGTGTGGAGAGCGAACTATATTTTCAGCACGCTCGGATCAAGTGCTGGTTACAAATAATCCCACCAGGGATCTCTCTATGCACAGTATTTATAATAAACAGTACAGATGTCCAGTCCAAGTTAATTATGTTTGATAATAACAGACAGTCGTATCGGCATTGAACGGACAGGAACAAAGTCTTGCCGTCTCAGATATTTGGAGGTATAAAATAAATACTACCTTTATTATTTCTTTGAGCTCCTCAAGGTTGTGTATGTACAGCGATACTTGCCACCAAACATGTCATAGAGGTATGTGATAGAAACAAACTACAAGTAAAGGGCCTGAGCTGTTCGTTAGTACCGTATTTCACCACATAATGGTCACAACCTATTTTTTCAGTCTTGGTTTATAAAATTTCACACTATAAACTTTTACTTTAAAAAAAGTGTCAAGTTTTGACCTTGAGTTGGCTGGACTTGTTTGTTTGTATTAACTTCTCTCTCTTTGTTTGGTCGATCAGTCTATTTATCGTCAAGGGTACTGGACCGGCCGGTACAGTCCCGGCGCGCTACAAAATATAGCTTAGAATCTGGCATTTTTTTCTATGGAATATAATAGGAGAACAGTTTTTGAGAAGGTAATTTTAGGAGAAAAACATTGCATTATATTCAGGCGAATACAAAATAAAGTAAAAAAAAGTTTCACATAATGGTCACACCCTACTTTCGCCAATAATTAGGCATTAAAAATGCTTACGATTATGTAGTGAAATACGGTGTGTGTTCGTAGCTGATAAACTCGGTGTTCAACTATAGATGAAAGTGCACAAAATAAGAGTTCATATTGATTATGTAGGAAAGCAACATTTTGTAAACATTAGTTTGATTATGCCATCAGTCATCCGTGCATAACATTTATAATGTTCTCTTGTTGGACAAGAGACGAGATCGCCCCCTCGATATCTGAGCAATAAGGCCTCTTGTGATAAGTGCCTCTAATTACCTACACTGGCTGGAACTCATGTTACATTTCGTCCACACATCACTTCAATGTTACATTTAGTCCACATATCACTTCAATTAAATCTTTTCAATTATTTTACACATTAAATTTATTTTGGAGTATTGCTGCGATAGTGCCTCTAGTCCGTGCCTTAAGGATACATTAACAATTATATATTTACTCGCAAGATACTGCTTGGAGCTAGTTAACAAGCTATCTACCCACAAGATACTGCTTGGAGCTAGTTAACAAGCTATCTACCCGCAAGATACTGTTTAGTGCTAGTTTACAAGCTATCTACCCGCAAGATACTGCTTAGTGCTAGTTTACAAGCTATCTACTTGCAAGATACTGCTTAGTGCTAGTTTACAAGCTATCTACTCGCAAGATACTGCTTAGTGCTAGTTTACAAGCTATCTACTAGCAAGATACTGCTTAGTGCTAGTTTACAAGCTATCTACTTGCAAGATACTGCTTAGTGCTAGTTTACAAGCTATCTACTCGCAAGATACTGCTTAGTGCTAGTTTACAAGCTATCTACTAGCAAGATACTGCTTAGTGCTAGTTTACAAGCTATCTACTTGCAAGATACTGCTTAGTGCTAGTTTACAAGCTATCTACTCGCAAGATACTGCTTAGTGCTAGTTTACAAGCTATCTACTAGCAAGATACTGCTTAGTGCTAGTTTACAAGCTATCTACTTGCAAGATACTGCTTAGTGCTAGTTTACAAGCTATCTACTCGCAAGATACTGCTTAGTGCTAGTTTACAAGCTATCTACTAGCAAGATACTGCTTAGTGCTAGTTTACAAGCTATCTACTTGCAAGATACTGCTTAGTGCTAGTTTACAAGCTATCTACTCGCAAGATACTGCTTAGTGCTAGTTTACAAGCTATCTACTAGCAAGATACTGCTTAGTGCTAGTTTACAAGCTATCTACTTGCAAGATACTGCTTAGTGCTAGTTTACAAGCTATCTACTCGCAAGATACTGCTTAGTGCTAGTTTACAAGCTATCTACTAGCAAGATACTGCTTAGTGCTAGTTTACAAGCTATCTACTTGCAAGATACTGCTTAGTGCTAGTTTACAAGCTATCTACTCGCAAGATACTGCTTAGTGCTAGTTTACAAGCTATCTACTAGCAAGATACTGCTTAGTGCTAGTTTACAAGCTATCTACTTGCAAGATACTGCTTAGTGCTAGTTTACAAGCTATCTACTCGCAAGATACTGCTTAGTGCTAGTTTACAAGCTATCTACTAGCAAGATACTGCTTAGTGCTAGTTTACAAGCTATCTACTTGCAAGATACTGCTTAGTGCTAGTTTACAAGCTATCTACTCGCAAGATACTGCTTAGTGCTAGTTTACAAGCTATCTACTAGCAAGATACTGCTTAGTGCTAGTTTACAAGCTATCTACTTGCAAGATACTGCTTAGTGCTAGTTTACAAGCTATCTACTCGCAAGATACTGCTTAGTGCTAGTTTACAAGCTATCTACTAGCAAGATACTGCTTAGTGCTAGTTTACAAGCTATCTACTTGCAAGATACTGCTTAGTGCTAGTTTACAAGCTATCTACTCGCAAGATACTGCTTAGTGCTAGTTTACAAGCTATCTACTAGCAAGATACTGCTTAGTGCTAGTTTACAAGCTATCTACTTGCAAGATACTGCTTAGTGCTAGTTTACAAGCTATCTACTCGCAAGATACTGCTTAGTGCTAGTTTACAAGCTATCTACTAGCAAGATACTGCTTAGTGCTAGTTTACAAGCTATCTACTTGCAAGATACTGCTTAGTGCTAGTTTACAAGCTATCTACTCGCAAGATACTGCTTAGTGCTAGTTTACAAGCTATCTACTAGCAAGATACTGCTTAGTGCTAGTTTACAAGCTATCTACTTGCAAGATACTGCTTAGTGCTAGTTTACAAGCTATCTACTCGCAAGATACTGCTTAGTGCTAGTTTACAAGCTATCTACTAGCAAGATACTGCTTAGTGCTAGTTTACAAGCTATCTACTTGCAAGATACTGCTTAGTGCTAGTTTACAAGCTATCTACTCGCAAGATACTGCTTAGTGCTAGTTTACAAGCTATCTACTAGCAAGATACTGCTTAGTGCTAGTTTACAAGCTATCTACTTGCAAGATACTGCTTAGTGCTAGTTTACAAGCTATCTACTCGCAAGATACTGCTTAGTGCTAGTTTACAAGCTATCTACTAGCAAGATACTGCTTAGTGCTAGTTTACAAGCTATCTACTTGCAAGATACTGCTTAGTGCTAGTTTACAAGCTATCTACTCGCAAGATACTGCTTAGTGCTAGTTTACAAGCTATCTACTAGCAAGATACTGCTTAGTGCTAGTTTACAAGCTATCTACTTGCAAGATACTGCTTAGTGCTAGTTTACAAGCTATCTACTAGCAAGATACTGCTTAGTGCTAGTTTACAAGCTATCTACTAGCAAGATACTGCTTAGTGCTAGTTTACAAGCTATCTACTTGCAAGATACTGCTTAGTGCTAGTTTACAAGCTATCTACCCGCAAGATACTGCTTAGTGCTAGTTTACAAGCTATCTACCCGCAAGATACTGCTTAGAGCTAGTTAACAAGCTATCTACTCACATGATACTACTTAGTTCTAGTGTACAAGCTATCTACCCACAAGATACTGCTTAGTGCTAGTCTACAAGCTATCTAACCGCAAGATACTGCTTAGTGCAGAGGTAACACATTGTTTGAAACCTTGCACTCTCTTAGCTTGTTCCAAATATAACTAATACACATGAAAGATTTGTGATCATAACACTTTGTTGGAACTATTAATTAGTTATTATTAGTTTTACTTCTAGAGCACTTATTTTACCTGATGAGTTGGCAGCTGTTTATTTGTTGCAGAAAACAATGTCCACCGTCATTTAGTGCCTTCATTGTCTACATGGGAGTAGTAATAACTCTAGTATTGTCGTATACACACACATGTTTTACACGTGGATTCTTGTGACCCCCACAGACTGCAATAAACTGTCATAAAACAAGTTCTCAAGTTTTATTTAAAAAAAACCCATCCTTTTCTTCAAATGAGTGGAATTAATCGACTATTGATTGGGTTCAGAGCATGGCTGTGTCTTGCATGCGATGATAATTCTGTAATATCGCTGTTTATTATTTTTACGAGTGCTATGGTTATGCCTCCTTGAATGTTTAAATTGTTATTATTAGCACCGCGTCTTACTACCCATTCGGGTTATACGCACTTACGCTAATGTGTAATGTGTAGGGTGATTGTGAGATGAAATGGAGGACCTACAGTTTAACGTGGAATCCGAACCACGGTGGAGGCCTGGCATACCCCACATTCAAAAGAAGGTTTTTATTTTATTTTTTTTCTAAAATAATTTGCACTTTAGAAATATGGATAAAAACTAAATAAAAATGGTCACCATTAAGCTTGATTCAGTAAATCGGAGAGGGGGGGAAGGAGTCGGCCAAACATACCAGGAAAACTACGGCAGGTCTACAGAATAACACCAACACAACAGGTCCACAGCACAGCGGACGAGTTAACAATGTGTGTTTAAATAGGTATATATAAAAGGTATTTAAAAGCGAGCTTTATGTCGTAAATGTTTTATTTGGCTAATTCATGAAAGTATGTTACAAACATTGTAAGAGAATCACTTAAGAGCGTCCTGCGCTTGCCGTCGTATTTCCTGGGCCATGGCCTGTAGTTCCAGGTCGCCAGCTTGTAGCCCCGCGGTCTGCGTCTCCAGTTTGTGAACAATATTTCTTAGCTGTGAGTTGGCAGCCATGAAGCTTTTGACTCGCACAAACACAGCCTCCAGGTCGGTCGAGTCCTCGGCTGGAACAAGAACTCGGGGTCACTGGAGTCTGGGGACCTCGGCAGGAGTGACACCTCACTCGATCAAAACCAAAGAAGGGAAGTTACCAGAAGGGGGGCCGTGCGGCTGAGAAAATACCACATCATCGTGGGGAGCGTTAGTCAAGTCTTCTAACAGCTGCTCTACGGTTGGGGCCTTCGGTCTCGGGGGCAGGTTGGCCTTCTTCTTGAACATGTTGGCCGTCGCTTGGACGACGACAGCTCACACATCACAAAGAGCTCCGCCAACAAGTAATTTCTACAAGCAGTACAATAGCTTACAAAATTCATCATGACAAAAAAAAAACTTGTTGTTTAACTAGCAACTCGAACTAGAACACGTTTATAATCGACGAGCACAACTTAATACTTTCATTTAAACTACAATAACTTACAACAGTTTTAGAATCAGTTACTTAATTTATTTTGAGCACATATCTGGGCCCATAACCTGTAGAAATTCAAAGAATAATTATATCGCAAGAACTAGTTATTATATTGACACATTTTAAGCATCGCAACGGTGAATATTTTGGTAAACAGCAACAAAGAACAAAACGATGACGACAGGATCTAGGATCTCCTTAAACTAAGTTAGATACAGGATCTAGGATCTCCTTAAACTGAGTTAGATACAGGATCTAGTATCAACTTAAACTGAGTTGGATACAGGATCTAGGATCTCCTTAAACTGAGTTAGATACAGGATCTAGGATCTCCTTAAACTGAGTTAGATACAGGATCTAGGATCTCCTTAAACTGAGTTGGATACAGGATCTAGGATTAACATATCAGAATAAGGTTCACACAAGTCTTTGGCGAGTGATTGTTCATTGTTCTGTCTTATTTTAACAGGATGTACCTGTGAGTCACCGCATGAGAAACCGATATTGTGTCGGTCACCACTTTCACAATCCAGTGTGCTCGGCTGTCCAGCAAGTGTATTGCAATACATTCGAGTTCTAGTCACTGGGAGTGTCGATGAAACAATTACTGTCAGCGATTTACCGCCCATTTCTAATTCTTGTACACTTGAGTTACATTTGCTCGGAGACCCTTACGATGTGCCCTGCATACAAGTCCGGGACACACGCGTGCAGGATACGTCTCGATGAGAAAACTTGCTTATTTCAATTAGGTTGAATATGTTTAAAAGAAACCATTCAATTGCACTAATTGAACAGTTGTTATTCAACAGAATGTAATTGAAACATGTATTCTTAGCCGAAGATGGTTTCTATATTTGTATTAAGATTCTACAGAAACTGAGGCCCTGATACGTGGTAATCGTATAACTATTACAAACTGATTGAAGTAAATAGGTATGTAAGCAAACATTCAATTATGTGATAGTTTAGTAAGTCGGAGAACTTTCACTTTTACAAGTGTGAAGTAAAATATGCAGATATGTTTGGCATATTATTTGCTGGCGATGTACCACATCTAACAAAACACCTTCAGATGTAATATTACTCCCATGTGAAGGCCAAAACGGAGATGAGCCTGAATTGATAAATATTCATCGAAAATAGGGATGAGTTGTGAAATTGCAACCTGCTAACTCTGACGTCACATTCACAACCTTGCTAACTCTGACGTCACAGTCACAACCTGCTAACTCTGACGTCACAGTCACAACCTGCTAACTCTGACGTCACAGTCACAACCTGTTCCTGACAGACGAAAGGAGCTGTTCCTTTTTGTCACTGGTCCACGGGTCAAATACATGCTGTAACAGGTCCAAAGTAACCTTGCTCCTTGTCTCTGGAACAGACAGCGCTGGAACAAGTCCAAAGTAACCTTGCTCCTTGTCTCTGTCACAGACAGCGCTGTAACAGGTCCAAAGTAACCTTGCTCCTTGTCTCTGGAACAGACAGCGCTGGAACAGGTCCAAAGTAACCTTGCTCCTTGTCTCTGTTCACAGACAGCGCTGTAACAGGTCCAAAGTAACCTTGCTCCTCGTCTCTGTCACAGACAGCGCTGGAACAGGTCCAAAGTAACCTTGCTCCTTGTCTCTGGAACAGACAGCGCTGGAACAGGTCCAAAGTAACCTTGCTCCTCGTTTCTGGAACAGACAGCGCTGTAACAGGTCCGGCAAAACCTTGCTCCTTTATGCTCCGGAGATCTTTGGAGCACTTCTTCAGTAGAAAGGAAGTGGATGCTTTGTGTTCTTCTCAGAGCGCTGAGATCAAATCCAGCGCATCTTACTTATCTATTATATAGGACTTGCTTAGAGTTGGTATGGGGAGTCCCAAATGAGTTTTAAGGGGAAAGCTTTCGTAGAACAAAACATTATTCCCACAATACAAGCACAGTACTTGATGTATCTCACAATAAATTGTTACGTTGATGATTAACGTTGAAGGGACCCGCTTGGTGGTAAAACGATTTAAGGCAAGGGTCAGCAATCTACTGACTGATTTTATCTAGCCCACAAAATATTTAGCAAACAAACAAAAATTTGTTCAAAAAATGGACTTGATAGATAATTACTAATTGGGAAATGTAAACTTGAACTTTTTTTTTTTCAAACTAGCCAAACATGTTTTTAAAACCCATAAGCCCACGATATCAAAAAGGTTGCCAGCCTTTGGTCTCTGGTTTCACTCTTGCACTAGAATGGACTACCAATGACAAGGAGATTGAGGTTCGATTCCGGTTGGGTGCATTGAGGGTTATTTTTTCCTAAACGTTTTCAACTCATTCCAAACAAATGTGGGTGCACATCCTCTATAATAAACCATCTTCATCCCTAACACATTGGCATAAATGCGTATAACCCAACGGGCAGTAGAGGTGGTGCTAAAAAAAACTAGGCTGGGAGTAGGTACAAATTCTGTAACTGTGACAAAAAGGAACAGGTCTAGTATTGGTGGAGAAATAAAAGATTGCTCCTTCTCCACCAAAGGAGCAGTTTTTCCCATCCCTAATAGAAAATAGGTATACTTGTTTACTTACACTTCACAGAGTTAGGTCAATGATAAATAAAAGCAATCATTGTAGAAAAACTAATTTCCATAGATAATAACATAGATTGATGTCTCAAAATTTGTATCTAGCTTCAACACCGTTACCAGTGCTAGCCGTGGTTAGAATAGGTACTAAAAATAAATCTGGCCAAATGATTATTCATTATTCAGATTTAAAAGTAAAGGTACATATGTCTAGTCAATAATCATTTCATTCACAGATACGTGGTTGATTATGCAGTGCGAGGAGTTTCACAAGTAGTCTTACCAAAGTTGCAAAGTACTAAATCTCATTAACCATTGTCTCAAAGCTTGTTAATAATATAATAGCAATAATTAAATACAAACTAAAGAGTGTAAACTAGTTAAATTATTTAAACTCTGATTATATATCACTAGTTGACTCTCAATAGATGGTTAAAAATAATCTGAAACAATACACCAACTTATTTTATTATAATTATTAATATTTGAATACAAAAATAATTTGAAAGAAATGTGGTCGTAAATTAAATATAAAAGTCAGTAATTTTTATCTCAGGTGTGAATTAATTGAGTTGAGTATACTATGAAAGTAGCGTTTTAGACCATGAGGCCACCAAAGTGTTTAAGGGGTGTATTGAAAGTTAAAAAAAAATAGTTCAGGGACCTTACGCAAATCGTAAAGTTTAGTTTAAAAATAAAATGTGTCATTCTCTAAAATAAGATTTAAAGTCGTCTGAGATAGTAATTTTCAAATAGTCGAATCGGTGATTGCATGGTCTAACTTGCTATTTTTGTTTTAGACTACCGTTGACGGTACGATATCATAAAAAACAAAGTTTGTTTCCCCCATTTTTAAAAAGATAAAATAAAGGATTAAAAATGTGCTTACGTCGTTTCAGAAAGAACAATTTTTCCATCTGCTCCTATAAAAGCATTAGTGTTTTTGGAACTGGTCCCAGAAGTCGACGCGAACAAAACTAGTTTGTAGCCAACTTGATCTTTGTTAAAATTAAATGTTTTCGTACAATATTAATATGTGTTTTAATACTAAAATTGAGGCTGTTATTCTATTAACTCATTTAAATAATAATTAATTTTACCAAATATGCTGATTATTTAAGTTATTTGGTGTTTGTTGATTAAACTATTATTATTTATGAGAGACAGTGTTGCCAACTCTACGATCTGGATACTACTTTTAATATAATTTTATCACCTGTACAATCCAATTTTAGAACATTTTCTAAAAGTAATGTCCTATGGCTCTGCTATAAAGTAACAAATTTTATTAAAATCGTTAGGCCTATCAATATAATGTCAGAAAGTAGTGTCCTACCGGTCAAAATACAATCCATTTCAGGTCCCTGTACTATCGCTATAGAATTGGCAACACTGGTGAGAGTGTTCATTACGTATCTGATTAAACAGTTGAGCAACACAGTTTTACGCGGGAATTAGCGCGTCTCAGTTTATCTTTAGAGTCGCTGGACACATTTTGTTTAATTACTATTGAATAATTAATTGTTCTCTCTTTGACACAAAATATAGTTATAAAACTTGTAGAAATGCCGGTCGCAAGGCAGAGTTTTTGGTCGGAGCAACTACAGTTAAAGTATGTTATTTAGTACATTTAAACTGATATAATTTTTGTTCCAAACAGTGATTCAAAGGTTGAATTTTAGAAAAATAGTTGTTTGCTTAGTGATAAATAAGTCATGACTTATATCTAGATCTAATTTATATTATGATAATTATCTGTTTATTTTCTTTGATTAATATGTCTACACATTGAAGGGAAAAGATAAGATATAAGTTTGGTGAATGAGGGTAGGGTTCTTAAGATCAATGAATTTGCCACAGACTTATGTTTCATTGGTTTAGCCTGTGACTTTGCTGGGACTGTTGAGCTTGGCAGCACTGATTTGTAACTTGTTAGGGACGGTATTAAATGGTAGCACACGTTTCAGGTTTTCAGCCCTGGCAGAGGAAGTGAGGGAGGAACTCCTCACTAGAAAAGGTCTAGGAGTGAAGCTATTCGAACTTCTCCAAGACCTTGATATTCCCAACTCTGTGCTGGAGGGTATCCGGGAGCTACAAAACAATCTCAACCAGCAGCGGCTGTCACAGGTAACACTGGGTCATTCGCACTTTGAACTTCCAGCAGCGGCTGTCACGGGTAACACTGGGTCATTCGTTAGGAGCTATAAAATTAGTTTTTATAAAGTTAGGTCTTATAAAGTTAGGTGTTATGAAGTTAAGAAATTTAGTTTAGGAGTTGTGACATTAGGTCTTATAATTTTAGGTCCACTGCCGCATGTCCGTAATTTTAGGATATTTTCTAAAAGTAATGTCCTATGGCTCTACTATAAAGTAACAAATTTTATTAAAATCGTTGGGCCTATCAATATAATGTCAGAAAGTAGTATCCTACCGGTCAAAATACAATCCATTTCAGGTCCCTGTAATATCGCTATAGTATTGGTCACACTGGTGAGCGTGCTCATTACGTATCTGATTAAAGAGTCGAGCAATTTGAGCAACATACTTTTACGCGGGAATTAGCGCGTCCCGTCTCCATTAATTTCTGGAATAGCTGGCTAGACGCGTTGTTTTGTACGATTACCATTGAATAATTTATTGTTCTCTCTTTGACACAAAATATAGTTATAAAACTGTAGAAATGTCGGGCGCAAGGCAGAGTCTTTGGTCGGAGCAACAACAGTTAAAGTATGTTATTTAGTACATTTAAACTGATATATTCCATTCATGGTAGGAATTGACTTCTGAAAGGCCATTTTCCCTACCATAAATCTAATATATAGTAGGATATTGGTAGGAAAAAAGACCTTTCAGAGAGTAATTCCTACCGTGAATAGAATATAATTTTTGTTCCATACACTCATTCAAAGGTTGAATTTTAGAAAAATAGTTGTTTGTTTAGTGATAAATAAGTCATGACTTATATCTAGATCTAATTAATATTATGATAATTATCTGTTTATTTTCTTTGATTAATATGTCTACACATTCAAGGGAAAAGATAAGATGTAAGTTTGGTGAATGAGGTTAGGGTTCTTAAGATCAATGAATTTGCCACAGACCCTATGTTTCATTGTTTTAGCCTGTGACTTTGCTGGGACGGTTGAGCTTGGCAGCACTGATGTGTAACTTGTTAGGGACAGTATTAAATGGTAGCACATGTTTCAGGTTTGCAGCCCTGGAAAAGGAAGTGAGTGAGGAACTCCTCACTAGTAAAGGTCTAGGAGTGAAGCTATTCGAACTTCTCCAAGACCTCGATATTCCCAACTTTGTGCTAGAGATTATCCGGGAGCTACAATACCATCTCGACCAGCAGCAGCTGTCACAGGTAACACTGGGTCATTCGCACTTTGAACTTCCAACAGCGGCTGTCACAGGTAACACTGGGTCACTCGCACTTTGAACTTCCAACAGCGGCTGTCACAGGTAACACTGGGTCATTCACCCTCTACTTTTATTAACGGTTCAGAGCCATTATAATTATAAGATGAGCCTAACCAGACCCCAGACCAGTAATTTAACACTCGACTGAATGTGTGGAGTTCATAATGGATGGATTATTAGAGAAAATGTTAATTAACTCTTTGTTTCTTTTACTATGATATATTATTCCTGAATATTTTTACTTCCCCTATTGTTAATATCTTTTCCCCTGAGATTCTGATTCAAATCCGAGATTCAAAGGTAAAATGAAGCTTCAGATTCGAGATTTCCAAAATAGTGGATTCGACTCAACTCTCAATCCAGATGAATAACTGGTGACCTGACGGTCTAGGGGTAAGGTGTCAGACTTCTGTGCTAGGGGTCCGGGGTTCAATCCTCGGTCCCGGCACAGATTTATCTGATTACCAAATTGAACTTCCAACAGCGGCTGTCACAGGTAACACTGGGTCATTCACCCTCTACTTTTATTAACGGTTCAGAGCCATTATAATTATAAAATGAGCCTAACCAGACCCCAGACCAGTAATTTAACACTCGACTGAATGTGTGAAGTTTATAATGGATGGATTATTAGAGAAAATGTTACTTTTACTATTTTATATTATTACTGAATATTTTTACTTCCCCTATCGTTAATATCTTTTCCTCTGAGATTCTGATTCAAATTCGAGATTCAAAGGTAAAATGAAGCTTCGTATTCGAGATTTCTAAAATAGTGGATTTGACTCGACTCTCAATCCACTGTTTTATCAATCCTACTTTCCCTGCGAATCCTGAACCCAAATCTTGAAATGATTATGAATACAAGAGGAAATCTACGTCTAATAAAAATAAAATATAAATAGTGACTAAATGTTAACATTCTTCCTTATAATCCATTCACTACAACATTGCTACATTCAGTTAAGTGTTAAATTACTGGTCTGAGGCCTGGTTGTTGGGTTCATCCTATGATTATGATTTGTTCTGAACCACTAATAAGCAGTGTTAGAGCTCTAGGACAAATTGCACTTGAAAAATTGAAAACAAATTTTGTTTTTAAGGATTTGAGCCTCGAAGACGAAATCTTGAATATCCTTAGGTGGTTTTCCCTAAATAGTTTTCCACTCTCTCTGTCCACACAAATGTGAGTGCACTTTCTCTAAATAAAACTTTCCTAGTCCATAAATCAACAAACATAATTAGGCCTACTTTAGTATATTACCCAAACGGGTAATGAGAAGGGGTAATAACACAAAAGGGCCTACCAAGATTTTTCAATTTTAATAATTTTGAATAATTATACAATTTATAAAAAAAAAACTCCCTGAAGTCACAAGAGAAATGTAAAAAGTATCTACTGGGTCATGAAAGTCACGGAAAAGTTATGAATTGCAAAAAAAGGTCACGGAAGTCACAAATTTTCAATATTTTGATCATAAAGTGTCAAAAATATTTTTGTTTTAATCTCCCGCACATCGTAACAACGTGAACACGTCAAAAGTGGCGCCGCCCACCACCCATGATGCCATGCGCTAGCCGCAAGTTGATACCCAGGATGAGGTTAAGGTTCAAGATCTAGTTAAAGTCACCAAAAAGTCACTAATTTTGTTTCTCCAACTCGGTAAACACCCTGAGATCTAGATACATAAATATTGATTATCTTTTGTGTTGATTTAATTTCTTTGCAATACAATGTTTACCCGAGCTGCGGTGCCTAATATCATCGTTTCAAGGTGAAATTCAATTGTTTATTTGAAAATTTTGTTTATTATCGCGTAAAAGGCTAGGTTAAGCTAGGTTGGGTAGGGACCCAGATAATATCATACATAAATTATGGTAGGTTCAGAAGTTAAGTCTTATATAACAATAATTTCTATAAATATTTATGGTCCCTTATTTTAGTGGGATGATTGTGAGCAAGTTTTGTAATCGGGCTGCGGTTTTGTTGGAGATAAATGCAGAGCACCTCTTTCACGGTTACCAGCTTTTGATAACAGATGATAAACTATACTAAATCAATCAACCATATTAAAGTACTAGAAAAAATAAAAATACTTGTATTAAAGAATTTTAAGATTTCAGAAGCGGGCAATTAAACTAAATAGCGGAACAAAATATGGATATCTACCGTACATGAGTGTATCTAGCCCATTGAACATAAACAAGAAAATTCGTCCATGGGAATAAGCTGTTTTTGGCATTTTGGATTTTTTTAAATTTATGACTGCTCTATTTCTAAATTTTCTAAAGATGTGGAAAATTTTAAACCAATATTCATAAAAAATTACTTTCCAAGTCATTATACTTAAAATCAAACAAAACTACTTTGTTAAACTAATATATTATTTTTTTTAGAAAGAGAGTGTTCAAATTAATGAAAGCTAATAATTTATTTGTAATGAAAGTTCATACTAATATAAAAGATGGTCGAAACAAATAGTAATTAGCTGGAATGTGCAACTTACCTCCAGAATTCGGAACTGCCACAATATAAAAACTTGCACAGAAAAATATCTTCCCCCAAACACTATGAATACTGAAATTAAGAAAAGCTGAATTTTTACTTAAAATATGTTGGTAGAACTCGTGAGGTAAGTGGGAAATACTTAGAAATATAATAAATTGTGTTAAAATCTGTAGTGACCATTTCATACGTTTTTATTTCTTTTTTATATTGGTAATATTTTTATTTTAGATGTGATCTTTTCGTTGGCCCATTTAGCAGTTTCTGTGGCACACCAATTTTTATGAATTTTACCTATGACCCTTCAGAAATACGGCCTGCCCCCCTGAGGGACCATATGGCCCCGGTTGAGAACCACTGATTTAAACGATAAAAACACATTGGTGTCTCATTTGCAAGAGTTGGGATTGCTTCGGAAAAAGGTGAAATGTGGTCGTTGCGGGCAGTTGTTTGAGGTGTATTACATATTTTCAAGTGAGAAACATGGCTAACAGGTATCCTGCCACGTAGGAGGGGTACTGATTATATTTTATTTTGGTTCCTATTTGTTCAACTGTCTTTTTTTACTTGGTAAAATATATTATATAATAGGAATATTGAATTTTGAAAATAAAAATGCCCTCTTGATAACATTACAACTCCCCATCATTAAATTAGGGGTCACAAAACTTGGAGAAGTTTTAAATGAATTGAAATATTGTTGCTGAAGCAGAAAATGCATGTCTTTGTCACAAGAGACACGGGGGCTGATCCTGGGTGCTCCTACTCACTGATTGTCAGGTCAGTAGGTCCCGGGTGTGGAGTTTTACTAACACAAGCTAATATTTTTATCAGTTACAGTTCATGGAACAAGCGGGAGATTTGCTGAAGCTGGTCAGCACAAACTCTGTGTCCCCTGGTAGTATCTGCAAGTCCCTAGTGCAAGGGACTCCCGGTTCTGTACCGAGATCAACTCGCAACTCTCCTAACGTCAGCGACATCATTGACCCAGGACCGTCAACATCTCGTAAGTCCTTTATAGTGAGCCATTCCTTTACCTCGTCTCTGAACTATTGTCTCTAGCTTATAGAGGTGGTATGTTGTTATCTCTTGTTGATGGAGGTGGTATGTTATCTCTTGTTGATGGAGGTGGTATGTTATCTCTTGTTGATGGAGGTGGTAAGTTATCTCTTGTTGATGGAGGTGATATGTTGTTATCTCTCGTTGATAGAGGTGGTATGTTGTTATTCTCTCGTTGATAGAGGTGGTATGTTGTTATCTCTCGTTGATGGAGGTGGTAAGTTATCTCTTGTTGATGGAGGTGGTATGTTATCTATCGTTGATGGAGGTGGTATGTTATCTATCGTTGATAGAGGTGGTAAGTTATCTCTTGTTGATGGAGGTGGTATGTTATCTCTTGTTGATGGAGGTGGTGTGTTATCTCTTGTTGATGGAGGTGGTGTGTTATCTCTTGTTGATGGAGGTGGTGTGTTATCTCTTGTTGATGGAGGTGGTATGTTGTTATCTCTCGTTGATAGAGGTGGTATGTTGCAGGTGTATACGCTCGTAAGAAACCATCGGTGCCTCGCCAGTTAAGTCTGGGCTCGATGTTCACTCGGAGAGTATCCAAGAGGAGGAACAATAACATTGCAGACTCACTCAAAAAGCTTTTTAAAACACCTACAGGTGACCATGGCGAGAAAGAATATATTAACTCGCCCAACAATCTTGTCACGTCACCTACAAGTGACCATAGCGAGAAAGAATCTGTTGACTCACCCGACAAGCTCACCAAGTTGCCTACAAGTGACCACAGTGAGAAGGAATCTGTAGACTCACCCGACAAGCTCACCAAGTTGCCTACAAGTGACCGCAGCGAAAAGGAATCTGTTGACTCACCCGATAAGCTCACCAAGTTGCCTACAAGTGACCGCAGTGAGAAGGAACCTGTTGACTCACCCGACAAGCTCACCAAGTTGCCTACAAGTGACCGCAGCGAGAAGGAATCTGTTGACTCACCCGACAAGCTCACCAAGTTGCTTACAAGTGACCGCAGCGAGAAGGAATCTGTAGACTCACCCGACAAGCTCGCCAAGTTGCCTACAAGTGCCTGTAGTGAGAAGGAATCTGTAGACTCACCCAACAAGCTCGCCAAGTTGCCTACAAGTACCTGTAGTGAGAAGAAATCTGTTGACTCACCCGACAAGCTCGCCAAGTTGCCTACAAGTACCTGTAGTGAGAAGAAATCTGTTGACTCACCCAACAAGCTTGCCAAGTTGCCTACAAGTGACCGCAGCGAGAAGGAATCTGTTGACTCACCCAACAAGCTCGCCAAGTTGCCTACAAGTGCCTGTAGTGAGAAGGAACCTGTTGACTCACCCGACAAGCTCGCCAAGTTGCCTACAAGTGCCTGTAGTGAGAAGATGTGTAGAGAATCTGGCAATAACAATGCAGCGAACCTGACAGAACACAGCCCCGTAACTAAGACCCCCACAGAGGCTGACGAGTCTGAGGGTGGTGAGAGGGAAGATGAGCTCAAAGTAAACAATGGTATTAAAGAGGAAATGAAAGCTGAAACAAAAGAAGACGGAGTTAGGTCAGAAGTAAGAGACTCGAGTATCCCATGTGAGGATGTAACGCAGGCAGACAAGAGAATAAAACTCTCTCACG
>CABEEJ010005430.1:5931-31584 GCA_901482245.1 Timema douglasi | reverse complement strand
CTATAATGGTCAGATAATAAGTTGGAATTTTTACTTAAGAGAACTACAACACAATTTTTTTATTAATGTGGCTATCTTAATATATTTAATGTTCAATGTGACTTATGTTCAAACGAACTTGACACGCCTATAATAGGGTATTTTACCTATAGCAATGGTCATGCCAAAACTGCTAGAAAATAACTAAATTCTAAATAATTGTATGTACAGAACTAAAGAAGCAAGCCATAAAAAAAAAGCACATCTCTTGTGAATTAATTATGTGTCTGCGTTCCATTCCGAGCATTTTAAATGTTTTCTTACATAACTTTTATATTTAAATTCCAGATTCATTAGGCTGGTATTTACACCGTTTTATTTATCTTATAAATAAGAACTATTTTTTTATATAAAATAGAATAAATGTTACAAAGGAAAACGGAAGATCACCTGATTTGAACTCAAATTGAGTTAATTCTGCCATCTGCTAGACGATCATAAAATCTTTAAATGTATTTGGGTTCTTATGGAGTTTAGATATAAAAAAATCTTTTCCTTAAGATGTGTATTGTAGCTTTCCTTGATTTTCCCTTGACCTCTTTATATGATAAAAGAGCTGTCACCCCCTTTAAAAAAAATGTGTGTTATTACATCACGTAACTTTTTTTTAAAAGTCTATACAATATTTATGATTACAAAACAGGGCGCTAATCATGTAAAAAAAAGTTGTGTCCCCATACTGGATACATTTTTAACTTCTTTGCATGTTTAGGTTAAACTTTAATATTCCACAAATTTCTTTGATTAAACCCTATAGCACGTTTTATAAGATCAATCTTTTATAAAAGTTTTGTAAAACATTTTTTATGGATAGTCAAAGATACATAATATTTATTTAGTAATGTATCGCACTTTCCTTCTCCTCCCACGTAAATGCTGATTCATTTTCTCTAAATTCTACCTTCCTTACCCATAACCTAATTAGCGCAGCTAGAATGGCTATATAACAAACGGGTAGTAAAACGCGTCGAAAAATAACTAAACTGGAGTTGGCACACATCCACTATCTTACGAATCTGTATATTAATTCTACACATGAATCCCTAATCTTGAATACGAATTTAAATATTGGGAAATATTTTGAACATAGCCCTATAAAGGAAGAAATGGAAAATATATATTGTAAATTAAAGTTTAAAAACTGGTAAAATGCATTCATTATGACATCCATAACATTCAGTTAAGTGATAAATAATGTTCTGGGGTTTGATTAAGTTTGTCCTATAATGATGGCGTGGATAAACCCCAAATAAGCACTATGGGGGCTTATTAGTATCTTAAACAAATCCTAACACACACAAAAAATTAAAAATCTATATATTTCTTTCTTATCGGATATTTTCTCGAATCCTAGAATATTCTTAAGGATTCGAGGAATTTATGAGTACAATGTTTCGAAGGTTTGAGAACTCCGGTATTTGAGGAAGCAAGGATTTGATGGTTGGCGTATTCAAGTGTTTGAAGATTCCAGGATTAAAGAGTTCAAGTATTCGAGGAAGAGGATCCAAAGTGTTTGAGGATTTGAGTGATCGAATGTTTTTGAGGATTCGAGGATGTAAGTGTTTAAGAATTCGAGTGTTAATGAATTCAAGTGTTTGAATGTTGAAAGATTAAAGGATTCAAATGCTTGAAAGTTAGATGACTCAAGTGTTTGAGGTTTTGAGAACTAAAGAGTTTGAGAATTCGAGTATTTAATTATTTGGTGATTTAAGGATTAAAGGATTTTGAATATTTTGAGAATTAGACTCGACGAGTCAAGGTTTACAAGATATTTAAATTTGGACTTGACTAGTTCTTCGACTCCAATAGGTTCAATTGACATCACATCTGGTGGCATCCCTACGGGATGGAATCAGTAGAGTTTGTGGGTGGACAGAGGGGAAGGAGGGGTAGAAATGCGGGGAGGGAGCGAGTTGGAAGGGGATGCTGGATCATTGGCTGTGCGTCGCGTCGCTATAGTTTCCAAGGGGATGAGAAGGGAAAGGAGATATGAGGTGGCGGGAGGCATGGAATATGTCGCTAGCTACAGTCAGACAAAAAAAAAAAAGGTAACGACCATGACATGTGCATCGGCCAATTATTTGGTTGATTTAATAATACATATAAAAAATTAGACTGTATCACTACCCGATCGGGATATACGCTTATGTACCAATTACGCTAATAGTTTTAGGGACTAAAAAGATTATATTTATAGGAAGTGCACCCGCCTTTGTGTGGAATGAGAATGGAAAACCATTAGAAAAAAACCTCAGTACATCTGACAGAGATTCGAATCACGATATCCCCGTCATCAGCAGGCCATTCTAATATGATTGTGACGCCGAAGACTTTTTAGCCACTGAAGTGGGTTGTTTTTATATAGATTATTATTAGTAATAACTTAAATTATTTTGAAAGCATTTGTTTTGGATTTACTAAAGAGATAAATAACCACCGTGAAAAATTTAGTTGTTATGAATAAATGCATCATTTAAATAAAGAAACATTTATATTTGTGAAGATTCAAATTTCAATTGGAGGTTTTTAAAAGAGATGTATTTAATAATAACAATAAATATTCCAATGATTAATTTAATAAATACATACATTATTTCGTGGCAAAATAAGTTACCTCAAAATTGATATTTATTTCTAGTGAATAACACAATACACATTAATCTAGTTTAATTTTGTAACACAAGTTATGATCAGAAAAATAAATAACAAATGATAAAAATAAATACCTATTGATTATAAAACTTGCATCAAACACAAACCTTTACCGACTATAGATTCGTAAAGACAATTTCCATTGTTTTAGCGTGTGGAGATTTACAATAGCATGTTCTGCTTATTGTTATCACGTAATGTTTCTGGTAACGCCACTGATAACAAATTACTAGGGTCAAATCTCTACGAGTTCACCTGCTAGCTCTCCTTGTCAACAAAAGTTGTGATAGTGTATTATTTTCAAAAGAAGCCTGTTATTTTTAAAAAAAACTATAAACTCGTGTTGCCACAATGGCGGATAAAAATATTACAAGTGTATTTAGATTTTTAATCCGTTTTATTAATAATATAAGCGTATAGCCCGAACGGGTAGTAAAACTGGCGTTAAAAAATATTTACAAAATTACAGTATTTCTTCAGGAGTATTATTGTAGGCTTATGATAATTTTTAGGTGAACTTTATAATAATGAATAGAATAAAAAATATTTCTTGAATAAAAAAAATATAGTGAATTTTAGTCAATGTTGGTAATCAAAAGTGGGTTTCCTATAAAAATGTATATTACAGTCAAATTTTCATTGCAAGACCCTTTTCTTAGAGCTAAAAAAGTTAATATGTCTACGTTTCATGTATACCTTAAGTTATCTTCTCTGTAGATGTCACTTTAGATAGATATTATTAATACCTGAAAAATAACAACTTTCTTTTAAAAATTTATCAATTTTTTCAAAAAAAGTTTGTGTTTTCTGAAAGGTCCTTCCCATGAAAGTTATACAAGTTATATATTGGAGTAGATCGTTTAGATAAATAGTCTAATTGTACTTTATCATAAATATCTTATGTAGTATAATTTTAGTATTCAGATGGTTAAAACAAAATGTATTCAGACTTTAATCAAAAGGAAATGTTTTATCTTCCTAATAATCTAAAGAAAAAGTTTTTTAAATCATTTTGTTTAGCCACATATTTGTAATTAACATTTCTAAATCAATTAGAAAAATAGAATAGTTACTTTTGTTTTTGCTTTATTTATTATGCTTCATTAGCTGTAAATATCGTGTGTATGTATATTACACAACTTAAAATTTAAAGTACTTAGCATGAAGATTCATCCCCAAAAAATATTATTATTATTATTTTAACTAAATTGTACTTTTCAATCAAGGTTAGGCCCCAATAACTAAAGAAACAATTCCAAAACATATTTGTGGTGACAATAATCGTAATTCTTGGCCAATACAAATTTAAAACATTTTCAAATGAAATTAAACTTTAAATTAAGGAAAAATCTAACCACGCAATTTCTCTAGGCATGTATTAAAAATAAAATATAACCCCACCTTAAAAATAAAAAATTTTCTGGAGGACTTTTAATATTTTTAATTGTGAAATGAAAATATTATTTGTCCAAAGGAGATCAATAGGATTTTGAGTTTTGTTTGATTATATTTCTCTGATTTGGGTAGTCATATTGGGGGTACACAAGAAAAAGGAAAGGGGGAAAATCATGTTATATACATTTTTCAGAACAATATAAAACCAATAACTTTTTTGATTATTTTAAATATTACAAATACCTCTTTTAATCATAATCTAAAGTGAATTATAGCTTACATGATTGTCTAACAGAGGGCAGCATTAGCTCAATCTGGGTTAAAACTGGACTTTCCTTCTTCCCCCCCCCCCCCACTGTAACTTTCCCATGTTTGTTAAAAATTAAAGTACAAATAATGTTTTTAATGAAAAGGCAGATTCAAAATTCACTTGAACACGTTTTATAAAATATTGCTATTTTTTTAGCACCACTTCTTACTACCCATTAAGGTTATACGCGTATGTATTAATTACAATAGTGAGTTAGGGATGAGGATGGTTGAATTTATAGGAAGTGTACCCACATTTGCGTATAGTGAAAGTGGAAACCCATTTTATAAATACCTAGTCTAGTCTATTGCAAGAGTGATGCCTTAGACCATGAGGTCATCGAAGCAGGTCTAAATATTTTTAAACATTTTCTCGTATTTCGGATAATTGTATCGAATTAGCAATTGATGTTCTTAGTGATATTATCAAAAAGTTTTTACTTGAAATCGCTCTTTTATTTATTTATTTATTATTTAGTACCGCGTCTTACTACCCGTTCGGGTTATATGCTGAAGTACTAATCACCCTAATGAATTAGTAATTGGGAAGATTGGATTTAGAGGAAGTGAACCCGCATTTGCGTGGAGTGAGAGTTTAAAACTATTTAGGAAAAAAACTCCCCAAGTTCACCCGGCCGAGATCCGAACCTCGATCTCCCCGTCCTCGGTGGTCAAACTCAACACGAAACTAGCGCGTTAGCCAACTAAGCCACAGAGATGGGTCTGAAATCGCTCTCGATTATCGAGTTACGATTATGATGAGTCGAGATTACTGTTAGTCACGATTATTTCAGGTAACACGAATCAGTGAAAGGCATGGTTTTTAATCTTTTTTCGGGTGTGTTGTAGTGCGAATTTATCGAGGGATGGTTTCACACCAGAAGGAGGGGAAATGAGAGCGGTAGAGGGGGACTCATCCCACTCCCTTTTATTCATGATGACACGATCAGCGGAGTCATGTTTCAAATCATGACTGCCACTAATATTCGTTTCATTATGCTGTCACACTTTACATATTACACAGTACCGATAAATTATTCATTTTCTACTGCAAATCCTTCCGATGGATTTCCGAAACGTTGCAACACATGCATTTGATGATCAAAACAGCAATTGTTAACAACATCATTAGATTAACTTGTTGTATCAAAAATAATACTTTGTTGTTAGTTTGGGTGTAGGTTTTTTCTCAAAATTAAGACTATTTATGTTGGGAAGTAAATTAATGTGAGTTAGAGCCAGTAGTTTTGCGGTTTTTATAACAATTTTTGGAGGAGGGGGCCACAAGAAATGAAGTATTGATTCTTTTGATACGTTTAAAATATATTAATCTCATAATCTCTTGAATATTTGTCATGTGCGATGCTGAATTTGGACACATTTGTTTTATCATAATTTAAAAAAGTGTTTCATCAATTTCCTATGCTTATGACTATGTTCCTTTTACATGTTCCTATCTAAGTGTCCTATTTTTTTTCTACCTTCTTTGGTTTTAGGTTTCCTCTTTTAGGAAGATTCGTTACGCGTTTCACACTCCATCCTAATGAGTTCCGATATAATGAAACCTAGGTCGGAGGATTGGGTGGTAACGATTGATTTTCTTCAAGAGGCAGCCATTATATATTTGTCCAGTGGCAGCAGTGTAAAGTGTGAGCTGTGTTCTTTGTTTCACTACAAAAGTCATATATGTGTGTTCCCTTTTTTTATATTTTATGTCCACCTTTCTTGTACCTTCTTCCAAATATAATAGCTATAATTATGACAGATATTCAAGAACCTCTGTGATGACTCTTTGTATAAAATTAAAATAAACGTATCTGATAAATAAATACTTTATTTATTTAAAAAAATTGCTAAAAAAAATTGCATAATTACTTGTCTTATTTGCATTACCTTTTATCTCACCATAACTATGGACTAAATATATGACTTCTATAAATAACAGGTGTATCTAAACCATAGTATTTATCTATTAATTCTTTTTACAAATCATCACATCATAGCACTATTCCGGACTTGATTAATTAAAATACTTTTGTAAAACAAAAACAATTTTTTTAATGAGTAAAGAAATTCTCTTTCTGGCAAAAAACCCGAAAGGAAAATAATAATAATAATAATAATAATAATAAGAAGAAGAAAAAGTACGCCTTCAACCAACCGAACATTTAGGGCTCATAAAGTGACTTATTAAATAAATAACTCACATGACATGAAGGATCTACGGGAAGGCTACATACTTATGTCATATTTTACCGACACGAACGTGAGTTATTTTAGTGGTTCGTTGTCCTCGTAAATATCCATGTAAATGGGCGCGCAAACAGAAGAGCCCTCGCATATTTCTGGCGAAATAAGAGCGAAAAGACTTAACTCCAAAAGTAATTTAAAGTCTGAATTAGCGTATCTAAGAATTATTAACAACGTCACTTATTTAGGCAAATTCTACACCTTGGTTGTGATGCTATCCGGTCTGTCCCCGTATTTACACTGATGAGGTAAGGATAATGAAGGTGATTTTATATTAAATGTATCCGCATTTATCTACGTAGAAATAAAGATTGTAAGAAACACATAAATATCTACACCTATCTCGTACCAAGACTAAACGAGACTGACTCCTTTGTCCACCTATCCACCGATTAGGGTAATTTTCCAGTAGGTTAAAATAATGTTTTACAAATTCATATTTTGATACCAATTTTAATCAAATTTATTAATCAATTTCTAAAAAGGGACTCATATTAAAAATAGCTTTTATTTGATTTAATAACAAACATTTAAAATAAGCCAGCATAAAAAAGAGAAATAGTTAGGACTGAAAATGGATTATTATTTTTGGTAAACTAGCTATGATTATTAGTATTTAAATATCAATTCATTTTTATCATAATTGGTGGGCACGCAGGCTAAGGCGTTAACTTTGTATGGGTTGTATTACCGTAGACAGAAAGGTCGTGATTTTAATTCCAGCCGGGTGTAACTTATTAAGGGTGATTTTTTTCAAAATTATTTTCGGCTTTCTTCCACTTTACTCATTCCTTTTCAACTTGTGTGAATATGATGAAAGTAAAATTAGGCCTAATGTTGTTTAGCACACAATTAATCTATTTAAAATAAATTGAAATTCCTTTTCCAAACAATCTTGTTAAAAATACGTAATATCACCAGATGTTATACTCTAATGGCCCTTACATATCTAAACAAAACAATGTTGTTGTTTTTATTATTCATTTGAAGTATTTAACGTGCACTTTCTGAACCGGCTGAATATATCCGCACATGATGAGCAAATGCGGAAGGACCTACTAATTTTTCACGGAAAAGTATTTTCGCATACCTACCTTCCAAGTATATTCTACATGCAACAAATGACATGGAACTGACTGCTTACTTCGCCTCAGTAGGAAATTGTACTACGGCTTTTTATCGCTCAAGAAAAATCCTTTGACCTCAGCCGGGTTTTCAACCCACAATCACTGGGTCTTGATATGAGCACTTTACCCCTAAACCACCGAGGTCATCATCAAAACAAGCGATATGGAATTTAGGTCTATACCTAAAGAGTTTATTTTAATGAGGCTAAATGATTTTCTTACATAGGTATAATTATTAATATCAGCAACGCGTCTTACAACCCGTTCGGGCTATAAGCACTTACGCTAATGTGTAATGGTAGGGTGATTATGAGATGAAATGGAGGATCTACAGTTTAACGTGGGATACGAACCACGGTGGAGGCCTGGCATTCCACACATTTCACAAGATGTCTTGTCAGAGGTGAAGGAAGGGTTTGGTAATCAGATAAATATGTGCCGGGACCGAGGATTAAACCCCGGACCCCTAGCACAGAAGTCTTGACACCTTATCCCAGATCACCTATATAGGTATTCATTGCGTCTAAGTAGGCCCTACCTGTTCTAATTACAGGTATATATTAACAATGCTAATAAAGTAAGGATAAAAAATATAAAATTGTATAGGTAATGCACCCACATTCACATAGAGATAGGTTGGGAATCAACTAATTAAGGAAAAACCACCATTATTACGTACACCCAGCAAGGATTTAAAGCCTGAGCTCTTTTCCATGGGTAACCAAATCTAACACAAGAAGTGACCTGTTAGAATATGTGGCCACCGATGCGTGTGTTAAAAGTATACTATTTTGGAGATAACGTGTTTCTAGATAACCCACCAACATTTCTAGCTGATCTCTCCTCATGTCAGGGAGAGCGTTTTCGACTTGAAATATGGCCCCGACGCAAAAGATACTCCATTTTTCTTCCCTTCCTCGTTTCATTTTTCTCGCTTCCACTATTTCTTTCCTCACAAAAGACGGGTAGAGAGAAAAAAATTGGTAAAAAAGGGGAGAAAAAAAAAGGAAGAAATAAAACGAAAATATAGGGGAAGGGAAGTGATATGATAAAAAAAAAATGGTAAGGGGTAAATTCGGTACATTTACATAGCGAGGAAATTTTGTAACGACCAAAGACGAGGCGGGCTGCACCATTCCTTTTAAAATCCAGCTTAGCCTCTCTCCCAAAGGAAAGAGAAAGAAGACGCCCTTGCTTGCGTCGCTCTAATTTGATGACGGACTAAGAGTCAAGCGGTCTTCATCGCTGTTGAAGAAGATCCTAAAACCTTCCTTTCCCTTCTACTCAATCTTTTTTTTTTTTTCTTCTTTGGCAAGTAACGGTGGATGTAAACGACGAGCACCCAGTGGCAGACGTTATGACAGCTCACTATGTGACGTTTACACTTGGTGCGTCAATTGTAGGAGTGAGGGACGGATAAGGGGGAAGAGGGGTGAGGAAGCATTAAAACGTGATAATAGCAGCTTTCATAAATTCTAGCGAGAGAAAGATGAAATCATTGACAGGCTGACGTTCTTGACAAGTCTTCAGCTTTTATGATTTGAAGAGCGGGGGTGAAATAAAGAGGGGGGGGGGATGGGGTAAGTTGTCTTTAAAATATATTTTAACGCCAACTATACGAATTATATCGTGACAAAGTTGATCCGGATCTAACCTTAATTTCGGAAAGTTTGATCAAGAGAAAGAAATGTTTTCGAACACGAGAAAACACTATTTTTCCACAATAATATTTATAATATAAACTTTTAAAATAAAGGAAACATGAAACATAAATAAATGTATAGAATAGTAACGGAAATTGATATTTTGATACACTTCACGAGTATAAGGGAGCTTAAGTTTGTTTTTGTTTTTTTTAGCACCGCGTCTTACTACCAGTTCGGGTTGTACGCTTAAGTACTAATTACGCTAACAGATTATGAATTCGGCAGGTTGAATTCAGATGAAGTGGACCCAAATGTGTGTGGAGGGAGAGTGGAAAACCTTTTAGGAAAAACCACTCCCAGTTCACTCGGCCGAGATTTGAACCTCGATCTTCCCGTCTTCGGCAGTCTGGCTCAACACGAAACTAGCACGTTAGCCAACTACGCCACCGTGGTGGGTGCTTACATTTTTAATGTAGTGATTTGGTTAGTTGGTGATTCGAAAACTCGGGATTCGGATTATCATCGTTCTACTGTGTATGTTTTTATGTGATGGAGGGCCATGTTTTGGGAACTACTTACTAAAAACATTAACAACACGCCATATATACTGGGTGAGGCATTTAAGTTCAGACTACATACTAGACTATCCCAAAAACCAAACAATAAAAAAATTGTTTATAACAAAGGTTGTTTTTTTAGGAGAAAAGGTAACAGCACTAGTTATTGATTTGGTTGGCGTCTTCATGGCTATTTCAAGGTCCACTTTGTTTTTTTTAATGAAAACCTATAATTTTTTTAAGAGAATTTCATTTTGAACAAAAAAACTTTCACATGACACTTTATTTTACACGACACCAATTTTTGAAGATATTTTAACTTGTATTTTTATAACAATTTTTATTCAAAAGAGTTTTTTAATACATTATTTTATTCTTTATTTAGTTAAATGCAATATTATTTATAAAATTACTTTAATAAATGTTCAAAATGATGATCACTAACATCGATACACTTTTTATTTAGTAAAAAGTTCTTGAGTAAAAATTACTTTAAACAAATACAAGATAGATATATATATATATATTTAAAAAGTTGTAAAATGAAAAAAAATTGTTGTTTTTTGTGTATAATAAATTACTGCTACAAACAGTATAGGTTTTCATTTAAAAACCAAAGTTTACCTTGAAATAATCTTGAAGACGTCAATTAAAACAAAAATTACTTTCCCCCTCAAAAAGGAAAGCAAATTTGAAACAAGTTTTTTTCTAAAATGTTTCATATTTGGGCTATTCTGATGTATCAACAAAAATGCCTGAGCCGGTATATGCGTGTCTGGGCTACATCACTCGTAGCCCTCCAGTGGAAAGATTGGTCAGTACTAATGTACCGTAGTTTAGGGGACGCCCGGATGTACTAATCGTACATCCTTTACGTGAAGGCGCTTTCCATGTCCAGATGATATAAGATGATGGTGATAGTGAGTATGAGAATGTCTAACCAGTAAAGACTCTTAACCTAGCTTATGACTAGCTAACCAGACCCTGGTGACCGTTAGTAGGCCTATATCTCTATTTTCAGGAAAATACCCGTACCGCGAATTGAACCTGGACCATTAGGTTGTTAGCCAGGGGCTCTGATCATGATGTCAAGGGGACGGCTAAGAACACGATATAAAGACCCTTTATAAAAAATAAAAACAAAGATTCTATATTTTTTGCTGTCAAGACTAACAACGTTTCGTCTCTCATCGGTGGTCATACTGTCTCAAGCGTCCTTCTCCACAATCTACTGGGTTACCGGTTAGCTTACGGGAAGGTTGAGGCTCAAATTTATTGTGCATGATTGGGTTTAAAAGGCAGGTTTTCCTTGAATGATTTCACACTCTCTCTCCACGCAAATATAAATACAGTTCCTATCTTATAAATATTTGGACCTCCCGAATGGGTAGTCTAGTAAGACGCGTTGAAAACAAAATTAGGGTGAGTGTGTAGAACACTTAAGTAGGCCTATTGTATTTGCTATATTGGTGACATTATTTCCTAAGCAAAATATGTCAACCAACTTAGAACGAAAATAAAAATAAAATATTTATTTTAATCATACGAAATAAATTAAGCAATTATTAGCACAAGTTGTCAAGCAAATATTTATAAATTTTAAGCATTTCTTTTTATTAAAATGTTTGTTAATTTTATTTTATTTTCCTTTAATATTGTATGAAATTCATTAGTAAAATATATTAATCTTGAAACATATCAAAAGTATAGTATTCCTCATATCGTTGTTAACGTGTTTAGACTTACTAACCTTTGTTACAGTCAAGAGCACTGAGGTTAAAATCCACAGACGCTGTCAAATATTCTGAGGGCCCGGTGAACGTTGAATGTAGACGTGGCATTGTATAAAATAAGCTAAAAGTATAACGAAGCTTACTTAAGATATAATTATAGAGTCTAATAATTATATGTGTGCTTGTTGCCTGTAAAAATTAAATGCATATGCTAACTAAATTTATCAGCTTAAGAATACTGTGATACACGATATTGTTATTTTATTAAAGCTCGTATTAATTATTTTTTTATGGATGTGAAGCGTAGGTTTGTCAGGAGAGACGCAAAAGCAAGGTGAATGCGGTTGTAATGAGGTATCTAAGGAATGTATGTGGAAATACTCTTATGGACAGAGTCTGTAATGAATGGGTGCTGAAGGAGTGCGTTTTGAATGCGAATCCGATAAACAAATGAGAAATAGGCGTCTTTAGTTGGTTTGGGCATGTTGATAGAATGAGTGTGGATAGAGTGATGAAGCAAATATTTGAAGGTAGAGTGTTTGGATCAAAATAAAAGGTTAGGCCATGTAAGACGTGGTTAAATGTTGTAGACGAATGTGTGAAAAAGAGAAAAATTAATAGTTTTAATAACAAAAGGGCATGAATGCCTTACTGTATAGATATTGTTGAAGTGGAGGGAGTATACAAGGATAGGAGAGTTTGTAGAAAGTTAGTGAGGACGGATTAAGTGCGGAGCTGTTGTTTTTTTAGCTATGTGCACAGTTTCTTGTCTACCCCGTAAGGGAGCGGTGGGATTAGGTATGTATGTATTAATTCTTATGTATACAAGTAGCAAAATAATTATCAAAATTCAGAGCTAATAAGTTAAGACACAATAATTAAGTTACATTATTACATAAAGGTAGAAGTTTATCTCTTTTTTTTTTAGCTAGGAGTATTCTTAATATTAATAAATAACGTTTCCTTTTCTTCTCTTTATAAGTTATTTTTCTCTGAAATTCAACTTATTTTAAGCAATGTGTCTTACTACCCATTTGGACAATACACTTATTAGCTAATTAAATTAATGTGCTAGGTATTAGGAAGGTTGAATTAAGAGGAATTGTGACCTCATTTGCGAGAAAGGAGAGCGTTGAAAACCATTTAGGAAATACCAGCCTTAGTATACCTTACCGAGGCTTGAACCTCGATCTATCAATCATCCGCAAGCCAGTATAATGCGACGCTGAGCCACCAGAGTGGATAAACTGAAATTAGTATAAACTTTTTTTTTTTTGTAACATATGCGCATGAAATCATCTTTTCCATATCGAATATCAACTTGTGTGAAACGTTAGAGCTCCTAGTCACTTTATAAATAATAAATTCCAGTCCTTGTATTTTCACTCAAATTGCCGGGGTTCCGATGTATGCATGGTTCTCGGAAGCCGACCCTTCTTCTACCGACAAAGACCGTATCGACTGGTCCGGCGCAAAAGCATCGTGACGGCTAGCGTCGCTCCCTAAGACCACCACACCTTACCCCCTTCCTCCATTAGCCCCCACAAAAAAAACCCAACAACGCCTTACTTTATCGGAGTCAACCATCACCACAACACTATTTTTTTTTGTATCCTTTACTTTTTTTTCACAGAATTATGAAACCGTATATATACACACCCATACACACTTTTATTCGTCCCTCTAACAAGCAACACATTATCGAGTTGGACACCTTTATTACATAGTGACATTATTAGATGGAGCCTTAACACGTAACAAATTGAGTCCATCCGACCTGAAAAACTCACTTTGTCGATTGAGACGAAAAGGTTAGTATTCTATGTTTTCTACTGTTATTCCAACCTTTACTAACAGTCGGTCGAAGCGTGGTTTGGGTCTGATTGGGTTAGTTATACGTTATTTTGTTCAATTTTGCCCTACCACACATACACAATCAAAGGAAAAAAAAGAGTATAAACTTTATTTGTTCTTTTTTTGTTCTCTCTCTTTGTGGGTCTGCTTGTCCTAGAAATTCATAAATATTTCATACTAATGATGTCACCTCTGAGACAGGTTATTACAAAACATTAAGGCCTGATAATGGTAGTAGAGCAAATAGGACTTATTCTAAACCCATTATTCATCCCGTCAGTAGAATAAGTTGAGAAATTCAACGATTCATAAAACGATTTGTTAATGTGTCAAAGATTCCTTAGCCTTTGCAAAACCATACAAGTTTTTATATTACTATTATTAGGTGTTCTGTCATACGACAGTTTCATTCCTTTTTGCCAGTGAACTCAGAGTGCCAATGCGCATTGTCCTCTGCCTTCTTATTCTTCAGCTCACAGAATTTTCTTCTTTCCTTCAATTCACCTATTATTTGAATCCTCCCTCTTCCTAAGCTCCTTTTTCCTTCAACCTTTCCTTCTATGACGTCATGCAGAAGACAGTTCCTCCTAAGGATGTGCCCAATTCTGTTTGCTTTGTACCGAAGAATCACATCCACAGTTTTTCTCTTTTCACTAACTCTTCTTGGGCTTCTTCATTTTCCACCCTGTCTGTTCATCTGATTTTCTCCAGTCTTCTCCAGCACCACATTTCAAAGCTATCAAAGTATTTATTTTCCATCTTCCTGAATGTCCAAGTTTATGCTCCATACAGTGCAATGCTGCAAATGTAGCATTTAATCAGTTTCTTTCTCAGTTACAAAATCAACTTGTTGTACAGCGGCAACCTCCTTTTGTTGAAAGATTCGTTTGTTCAGCGGTAACCTCCTTTTGTTGAAAGATTCGTTGACCATGGTGATCCTTGAACTAGTTTCCATTAGAGTAAGGGAATATAAATTTATACTTTACCACGAAAAAAAAATAATGAAGGGAAATTATTTAAATGACTTTAATATAGTTTATTTCAATATTGGTCAGTAAATACAAACAGTTCTGTGAATAAAATACTATGATAATATGGTAGCCGTCTGAAATTTTAGGAATCTTTTAAAATGAATATTTATGTGAAACTTTAAACACCAAATTTAAGTAGGAACTATATTAGGCTTCTTTGAGATTACTTAAATAGTTTGAACTGATTATAAATTAAAAAAACACTTTGTTAAATAAAATAATAAACTGAGGAATAATGCTTTATTTTAATTGGGCTAATATTATGAAGAGAAATAAGTTCTATACATTTACTTAAACTCATCAAGAAAATATTTTTAAAAATCTTGTTTAATTATCTGTTGGAGTCGCCCTGGATTAAAAAGAAATCTAATCCAAATTTTAAGTTCAAATTTCGAGGTGCAAATGTTAGTGCAAAGAGGATACTAAATTTAAAATTTCAGACCTCTGCTTGAGTTAAATATTGCGCAATTCTTGCAGACAAATAAACTTTATTAATTTGAGACTTTTGAATAATTAGCCTTATTTCCAACATATTTGTTAATTGAAACTAATATGATTCAAAACAGGTGTTACATTTACCTAATGACAAGCTCATCAAGTTTGATTTTCAGGTGTTGGGGAGATCATGGTCAAATCCAGACCGGTTTTACTGAGGGTAGCTATTCTCTAGATATTTTAATATTCTCCATCCACGAAAATAAGGTACACTTAATCACATCTCTACCTTATTTCTACCCCCACCACCCCCGGCATAATTCAAGGTGGATATCTCGGAAGGGAAGTAAAATGTTAAATGAAAAATAGGGTGGAAATATAGGTCCATATGCAAGTATTTGTATTTATTTTAATTTTGTAAGCTATGCTTTAGTTAATGGCCGCTATTATTGTTTAAAATTAGTGTCGTGTCGTGAAGTACTACTAGGATAATCAGAGCTAATTTAACCATACCTGCAACCCACTTTGATGGTCGCATGGTCTAATGCGTCATTTTCTCAATAGACTTGACTTTCGAGAACGGGGATACTAAGGTTCGAAACCGGTTTGTTTGTACTGAAGTGGTTTTCTACTTTACCTCTACGCAAACGCGGGTACAATACCTCTTAAATCAACCTTCATTATCACTAACACATTAGCGTTCCTAGTATATATGAAACCCACTTCGGTGGCCACGTGATCTAACACGCTACTCTCGTAGTAGACTAGAATGCCGATGACGGGGAGATCGAGGTTCGAATCTCGGTCGGGTGTCTTGAGGGTGGTTTATACAAAATAGTTTTCTACTCTCCCTACATGCAAATGCAGGTATAATTCGTCTAAATAAAACCTTCCTAATCCCGTAAGCCCCTAGTGTAATTAGCACATAGGCGTATAGCCCGAACGGGTAGTAAGACTTTGTGCTTAAGGTGGGATGGAAGGGAACGCGATAAAAGACCAGTGTTTTTGCCGTTTTTATGGAAACATATTTTTTTTTACTAAAATAAATAAAATATTGCTCCAATAAAAACATAAAATTTAATTTTCTTCATATGGTGATATCAACAGTTGTTGAATATCTGTCACGAGCATGGAGGCATTAGTTGAGAAACTTTTTAAATGAAGAAAAAAAGTGGTCATTAAATTCCAGGGAAACCCTTGACAGATATTCAAGAAATTTAGAAACTACCATGTGAATAAAGTTAAATTCTATATTTGTACTGGACCAATATTTTATTTGTTTTGACCAAACAAAAGTTTTACCATAGAAACTGCAAAAAACTCCTTCCATCTCACCTTAAACAAAAAAACAAAACAAAAAACAAGTATATTAAGAGTACCTCCCGAAAAATTTGTAAAACGCGCTCTTTAAAAAACCATCTGTACCTGTGAGTTAATCTTATCACTCATTAGAACATATACTCGACAGGTATCAACATAATTACATTTCTTGTGTGAGGCTTATAGTTAAAATCCTGTTTTTGATTGTTCAGATGGGGACTCAGTCAGTAAGAACATATCCCAGGTACAGTTTTAACCAGCTTTGCTTACCCTGGAAACACTCCAAGACAAGCCACTGGTCAGTAAAACATTATCTTGTTATTAATAATAATAATATTTAGCACCGCGTCTTACTACCCGTTCGGGTTATACGCTTTAAGTACTAATTACGCTAATGGATTAGAAATTGGGAAGGTTGAATTAGAGGAAATGAACCCGCATTTGCGTGGAGGGAGAGTGGAAAACCAATTAGGAAACCACCACCCCCAGTTCACCCGACCGAGATTCGAACCTCGATCTCCCCGTCCTCAGCAGTCTAGCTCAACACGACAAGCGCGTTAGCCAACTACGCCACCGAGATTACCTTGTTATTCCTTTGGCTCATAATCATATTTTACTATCAACTGTTTGTATCAGATTCCTCTCTTGGCCTCATGCGGACACGTAGCTTAATTGAAGGCTTAGCCTTGCGATGTCAGCATTATTGGTAACCCTAGACATATCCTTGCTGAAGGAAACACTCGGTTTCGGTCGGTTAAATGGGGCTATAATTCACTCCTCAGACGTACACACGCTGACAAGGAGCGTTAGGTGGACCACGCTATTTGTCATTATCGTTCATCTGTGGGTTGAAGTGATGAGGGGAAGGTTGGAGGGGGAGGGGTGGCCTTTAGATCACTTATCGCGTTAATGAAAACGTATGGTTAATGCGTCAAGTCAGAGAAATTCAAATATGGTGGTTTTGTTATCGTTACCAGTTGCCGTTTTCTCGAAAAAGTATACCGGTTGGGGACCACGGAATTAACGTCTAGCTCATGAGTCAGCAATCTTTTTGGACCCCACTCAAATTATAAATCTATCAAAGGTCCGCGATCGTCAATCATTTCTCCACTGTACTTCTTTTTTTCTCTCTTCCGTTTATACATCTTATATTTATTATAAAAAAACACAAATATGTATGACTCCACCCTACGTAAAAAAAATCAAGAATCAATGATATGTGTATTTTCATACTTAACTATTTAATTTTCTTATAAAACTATTAGTTACTATCGGTTAAAGTTATTTTACTTGCACTAAACTATTATTTGAAAGTACAGTAGGGTCTACTTGTTTAAGTAAGAGTTTAGGAGACTTAAATATCGACTTTTAATGACGATGTAGTTTTCTTACGAGATCAACTGAAAATTGCCACGAGATCGACCGGCCTATCGTCATCGACTAGTTGTCTAGATCGTCTAATCCTACTAATGGCGTTAATAGAGGGGTTGTAATGTTATCCACTTGAGTATTTTTTCCTTAAACGTGATTCTTACTCTTTATTACCACGGACATCTATAAACGTCCTTCCTATTGAGTGTAATTAATTGTATATATCCCTAACGGGTTGTGCAAAAAACAAATAACGTTTGGTGCTTAGTTGTGGTATTTATCAAAGGATTAATGATAATAAGTTTCTAATATAAAAAAAACAGGTACTTAAGGGAACAAGCAAACAAAACATTCAAAAACTGAAAGAATGTTTGGAACAATAATAATTCTACTTCACTTTTTTCCTCTTCAAAGGTAAATAAAATCGTCTTGTAAAATAATTAATAGTAATATTTAGCACTGCGTCTTACTACCTGTTCGGGTTATACGCTTTAAGTACTAATTACTCTAGTGGATTAGGAATTGGTAAGGTTGAATTAGAGGAAGTGAACCCGCATTTTCGTGGAGGGAGAGTGGAAACCCATTTAGTAAAAACCACCCGCAGTTCAACTGACCGAGATTCGAACCTTGATCTCCCCGTCCTCAGCAGTCGAGCACAACACGACAAGCGCGTTAGCCAACTACGCCACCAAGGCGGGTAAAAAAAAATCAATATAATATTCCGTTTGTAAGTGATTTGAAAGAAATCTCCTACAGCATTTGGACAGATTTTTTTTTGTCCCTCCGTCTTACTTTGATTTTATTTAATAGAAAAAATCGGTGACCTGGTGGTCTAGGGGTAAGGTGTCGGACTTCTGTGCTGTCTGGGTTTCAATCCTCGGTCTTGGCACAGATTTAACTGCTTACCAAACCCTTCCTTCACCTCTGACAAGACATCTTGTGAGTGTGAGGAATTCCAGGCCACCACCGTGGTTCGGATTCCACGTTAAACTGTAGGTCCTCCATTTCATCTCACAATCACCCTACCATTACACATTACCGAAAGTGCGTATAACCCGAACTGGTAGTAAGAAGCGGTGCTAATAATAATAATAGTAATAGTAATAATAATAATAATAATAATTTAATCAAATAAACTGTTTTTCTATGAAAATTACCTTAACTTTGGTTCCCTTCATCCCCACCCTTTTACTTTACCTTATGCTCAAAACACATAATAAACGAAAAATTGTAAATAGCACATGTTGATTAAAATCCCAAATGCTGTGTTTTTTAACTAGTTTATATCGAGCTGCTGTGAAGTCGATGAAACTATTTAAAAAAGGAAGCCTTTGGGAAATACAGGAATAATTTTCACAATAATTGCTATTGGATTTTTAGAATTTGTTGTATGATCACATCAAATGTTTACATTAGGAATAGATGTTGATACATGATCTTCCTTTACATCTTCTACAATAATTATTGCAGTACCTTCTGAAATTAAAGTATTGTGTTTATTTACAACTATTTATGGATCACGATTAACATGTAGCGCTCCCTGTCTATGAGCAATAGATTATATCTTTTTAATTACTACTTGTCGCCACAAATATAAATGTACGACTGTATAAATTAGCCAATAATATTTATCGCATGAATATAAACGTGCTGGGTAGTTAAGATGCGTTTCAAACCCAAGCGAGGTTTTGACATTTAATATAACGAAGTAAACCTTGTTAAATACAAACGTTTGAAAGCAAAGTAAACGCACACACGTGAACCATAAATGAAGATTTTTTTTTCAATAATAGAGAGAACAAGTTCTTGTTAGGCCTACTACGAAAAATTGGAGGAACTATTATTGGAGGGGTGACCTGGCGGTCTAGGGGTAAGGTATCAAACTTCTATGCTGGGGGTCCGGGGTTCAATCTTCAGTCCCGGCACAGATTTATCTGATTACCAAACCCTTCCTTCACCTCTGACAAGACGTATATTAATCACAGATTGTGAATGTCTGGAATGCCAGGCCTGCGCCGTGGTTCGAATTCCACGTTAAACTGTAGGTCCTCCATTTCATCTCACAATCGCCCTACCATTACACATTAGCGTAAGTACTTACAGCCCAAATGGGTAGTAAGACGTGGTGACAATAATAATAATAATAATAATAATAATATTGGATCTGTTTGGACAAAGATACATACACCGCCCCCCCCCCCCTTTTTAACCACCCCCATCTGGTTTACACATCTCATGAATCCGAGTGAGTGCAGTAATTTATCGATTTAAATTATTTACATTGTCATATCAAGAGAAAGTATTGTAATCTTGAAAATTTTTGAACTTGAGATTATGACAACTCTTTATGTTTTATGTATGTCCAAACCCCAAATAAGGTAGATTTTATTATCCTGTTTGTCCCCATATTTGCCTTTGTTTGTCTGTCTGTCTTCTACTGGCGACATATCTGAAACAGATGTATTTTGTTAAATCTTTATATGTTGCTGATGTTATAGGGCACTACCTTGGAACATTTTGTTTTAACCTAACACTAAAATTAAATGTACGTTTTCAAGAGTGATTTTTTTTAATTCCAAATTTTTTTAAAGTGGCTATGACGATTTTGTTTAAAATTGATATTTAAGGTGTGTGACATCCTAAATCACAGTGTACACTTTGGTAATCGGGTAAAAGTTTGTTAAATGGTAGTTTATTAAGGAATGATTTTCCACAGTTCAAAATATTTTGAAAATAAACGAATTTGTTTAAAATGTATATCTGGGTAGTGATTGATATGGCAATTAAAACACTGTTTACTTTTGAGGTGGGGTAGGGGTAAACTTAAGGGTAGTTTCTGATGACAGATTTGGTAAAAAAAATTATTATTAAAATAAAAAGCTTTAATGATTTTGCTCAAAATTAGTTTAGGGGACTATTCTACATTATCAATAATAATGTGTTTTTATTTTTCTAAAATAAATTTATTTAAGGGTAGTTGACTCAAGGCAAATTATAGAAAATTTTAGATTTTTAAAAAAATTGGCCGTCTAACTTTAAGATTAACCACCTCAGTGGCGTAGTTGGCTAATGCGATAGTTTCGTGTTGAGCCAGACTGTCCAGGACGTGTAGACAGAGGTTCGGATCTCGGTCGGGTGTACCGGGGGTGGTTTTTCAAAAATTGTTTTCCACTCTCCCTCCACGCAAATACAGTTTCACTTCCTCTAAATTCAACCTCCCTAATTCGTAATCCATCAGCGTAATTAGTACTTAAGCGTACAACCCAAACGAGTAATAAGACGTGACGCAAAAAAAATAATTAAAGTTGAGCTAAAAATGGGAATCGGGAAATAATTTTTAGTGATAAATAAAAATACATTCTTATTTTTACAAATTAAAAGTAATTAAAACTAATTTTTCAAATTTGAAATTTGTTAAAAAAAATTTTGATTAGTTGGTTTAAATTTGTTTATAAAGAGAGTATATTTTGATAAACATATTGGTGTGTTTGTTTTATCAGGAAAACTTTCTTAATAGTAGCTTGGATGAAAAAGTTTTTGAAAATTTTCTTTCGAGCTATAATATAAATATGCAATATGAGAAGTTTGTGCGATTCTGCCGTACCATTTATTTTATAGTTTTTTATTGACGTCAAGAATTATTAATATTTCTTCCTAATAGCCGTTCGAAACTACTAGTTAGACTAATGTTCTAAGTATAGGTAAGGTTGCATTTAGAGGAAGTGTACCCACATTTACATGGAGGAAGAGTGGAACAACATTCAGGGAAAACCATCCTCAGCTTACTAGACCAGAATTCGAGCCCCGATCTCCCCATCATCGGCAGTTCAATTTATTTCAAGAGTGACACCTTAGACCATGTGGTCGTTAGTAATGTGGGTTCTAATACTATTAATATTACATCGTTGGTCACGTGGAAAAAACATCAACCTCATTTAGTCAGGATCTCTGTCGACGAGGAGTCCGGGGTTCGAATATCGATAACGTATACCAAGAGGTTATTTTTATAAATAGCAAACCACTCTCTTTCTTTCTATCTCCAAGTAAATGTGGAAACATTTTTTAAATTCTACCTTTCTCATACTTCATATGCTTGATTAAAATATAGTTCTGACTGGGAGTAACAAGAATGAGAAACAAAAAATATATGCCTACATAATTAGATATAACTAATAATTTATTGTATACATTTTGCTGTAGTTTTTTATTTCAATATATAAAAATCAATAAACAATTAAGTCTTTAAAGAGATTCGGACCACTCTTTCTTGGAGCGTGATCCAGTGTACTGATAACGACCTAATCAAATCATTTACTCTCATTATACAAATACATCACGTGATACTTTAAAAAATAAACTAGTATAGGTCAGGTATTAATTGGACACGAGACGTAATAAATTGAACGAAGCTAATTGAGACATAGGCTTACGAGTACTTTACTCAAGTTAATTTATTCATTAATGACATAATTTCCATGGGGATAATTTGTTACGTCACGCTGAAAACACGATGTCACTTTGTCATCACGCCTTGTCAATGCGGGCAAACACCCCACCGGCAAATTTCTCCTATCATTATTATTATTTCCCAAAGGAATACAAACCTAATGATTACGTGGTTGCTTGTTCTAGAGCTAAGCGCTTCTATCCATCTAATTTTTGACACTAGCCCCATGAAGTATGCGTCGATTAAAATAAAAATAGGATACTCACATAAAGAAGATACAAACCAATTTTTGTAGAAGGAATTTCTTAGGAACGATTACACTTTTTTCCAGACAATTTTTTTTTTTCGCGTCTTTAGGATTGATTTTACAAACTGGCTGCTCACTCTACTTTCACGCAAGTGCGTGTACATTTCCTCCAAATATAACCTTCCTAATCTCAAAATCCCTTAGCGTAATTATTACATAAGCGTGTAACCCGAACTGAACAGGTATCTTTCACGGTAGGAGTTTACCTGTGAAAGGACTTTTTTCCCTACCAGAAATCTATTATATAGTAGGATATTGGTAAGAAAAAAGACCTTTCAGAGGTAAACTCCTACCGTGAATGAAGTATAGTAAGACATGGTGATAAGAAAAAGTAAACAAAAATACCGATGTTAACGTCGTTAGTCAAAATCAAACTCACGTTTATAAATATTAAAATTCAGGATATTTCAATTTCAATAAAGGTTTTAAATATTTGGAAAATTGGTCATTATGCATGTTACTATAATTAGTAGGTGTTCTATCTTTTGACAGGTTCCTTGTCTTGTCCGAATTAAATCCTCCAACAATTCCTTTTTTTTAATCCTGAAACTTCATTCTACTACGTTTTTGGTTTGGAATAAAATAATAAATAAATAAACAACACATACCCACTTCGGTGGCAGAAATGGTCTAAGGCGTCACTCCACACTCTTTTTAGTCTGACCTGCTGACGATGTGGGTATCAGAGCTCGAATCCTGGGGGGGTCTACTGAGGGTTGCTATTATTAAATGGTTTCCCAATCTCCCTCCACGCAAATGTGGGTAGATTGCATCTAAAAGGTTTCCTTCCTCATCCCTTTCCAGTTAGAGTACTTATCATATTTGCGTATATGAATAGGTAGTAAGACGCAGTGTTAGAAAAAAAAACACATATACTTCGTATCTTGTAGCTGAGATCCAAAACATTTTTTCTCGTAATCATAGGCCTATAATATGACCTTTTAAGGGTTCACATTTGTTTTAAAAGTCCTTGGTCGTTTAGTATCTCCCAAGAGCCAGGCTTTAACTTCTTGAAAGCTACCTTCTTCCCGTCTCTCTGCCTACCTTACTTTATATTTTCCTCTTTTGGTCTGTCATAAAAATCAGCAATCATTTTCTGAAAAGAAAAAAAACCCACCTGTGTCCCATCTGGTGAAGTTTCCTTGCCAGGAAGACGTTCCCCCACGCCCAGGCCATCAAATTTACCAAAAGTAACAATAAAACCCGGAGAAGGGCCTGATGTAAGACCTTATATAGATGGATAGAAGAGCGTTACGGCAGATCCAACTGAATGGGAAGAAATGGTGATAAGACTATACATGGAATATGATGGAGAAAAAACGCACTTTATCCATTTTATTTTATTAAATAATAAGCTTTGTACACCTGAGGGGAATTCTATGTGCATTGTAGTAGCGAGGTATGTTGCCAAAGTAAGTAGAAATGATTTAATTTGTAACTGTAAATGGTTCCCAAACCAGCCCCGTGGTGTAGTGGTCAGTTCCCCACTCTACGAGCTTAGAGATCCTGTGTTCGATTCCTGACTAGTACCTTTGGTATTTTTCTCCAAAGGGGAATTACCCCAATGGTCACCAGGGTTTTATTAGTTAGGCTTAAGGCAAGGTGGAAGGAGACGCGAGAAAAAGCAAATGATTCTGCAATTTTTATAGAAAAACATTTCTTTGTCCAAAAATGAATAAAATATTGCTCAGTGGCAATGTTCAGTTTAATTTTCTTAACACGGTGATATCAGCGGTTATTGAATATCTGTCAATGGTGCCCTGGAATTTAATGAAAACCTTTTCTGTTCACTTAAAAATTTTCTCGTCTAATGCCTCTATTCTCATGACAGATATTCAATAACTCTTGATATCATTACCGTGTGAAGAAAATTAAACTAAACGTTGCTACTGGAGCAATATTTAATTTATTTTGGTAACAACAACAAAAATCCTTTGCTATAGAAACTGCAAAAACACTGACTTTTAATGCGTCTCCTACATGTCCACTTTAAATTAGGTTTAAGTGTTTCCACTGGCTCCACACTCTCATACTCACCATCACCATCATATCATCGGGACAAGGAAAGAGCCTCCATGGAAAGGATGTACAATTAGTACATCCGGCCATCCCATTGGGCAAAGGTACATCAGTACTGGCTAATCTTTCCATTACTGTGCTACGAATGTTGTAGCCAAGACGCACAGTATTAATATTATAGTAATTGTTCCCATAGCTCAGTTGACCACTCTTTGGCCAGGAATCAACGAACATACTTTCCCATGTGATATACATAGAGCAAAGTCTATTAGGTGACCTGGTGGTCTAGGGGTAATGTGTCGGACTTCTGTGCTGGGTTCCGGGGTTCAATCCTTGGTCCCGGCACAGATCAATCTGATTACCAAACCCTTCCTTCACCTCTGACAAGACGTGTATTAACCACAACTTGTGAATGTGTGGAATACCCAGGCTTCCACCGTGGTTCGGATTCCACGTTAAAACTGTAGGTCCTCCATTTCATCTCAAAATCACCCTACCATTACACATTAGCGTAAGTGCGTATACCGAACGGGTAGTAAGACGCGGTGCTAATAATAATAATAATAATAATAATATTGTCTACTTCCAAATGGGGTTAAGCTGAGTTTTTCGTTGACATTTCAATGCATAACGTCAACGTGATACGCACGACGCAGCATCCCGACTGCTTTTGGAACAGACAAGTGCGACCTATGCAGCGTACTAAGACGTGTTGGTGTGTATATTGTGATCTTTTGTTGTATAGTAAACTTGTTTGAAATAAACCTTAAGAGACCACAAGGTATCCAGACTCACTTTTCTTCCAGTGAAGACGAAAAATCGACAGATTTTGGTTTTCGGATAAGTGATCTGGAGTATAAAGGACATTATCAAAAAATACATAATTCATTTTAACACACTTCTCTTCTACACTAATATTATAAAGAGGAAAGATTTGATTTTTTTTTTGTTTGAAATGGATAAACTGAAAAACTACTGGACCGATTTTAAAAATTCTTATACCAATATAAAGCTACATTATCAGCGAGTAACATAAGCTATATTTTATTTTGAAAATTTAATTTGTTCCTAATAAAAATCTCGATAGTCACTCATATTTTATGGTAGAATCTATGATGATTCCTAAATATGTGTGTTGAAAATAATAATGCGGGGGGGGGG